>JZLH01S0603402.1:2181-13133 GCA_001188425.1 Eucidaris tribuloides | reverse complement strand
CCTTGAAGAGATGGACCTCTGGTATGAATTTGGTGATCCTACCTCGAAGCTATAGAAAGTTATTGTGTGTACAACACAGCACAGTGCCAGTTATGGAAAGTTCATTGACCTTTGACCTTTGACCTTAATCAAATTCAACTCACATTCGAACTTGACTTGCACCTTTAAGAGATGGACCTCTTGTATGAATTTGGCAATCCTACCTCGAAGGTATAGAAAGTTATTGTGTGTACAACATAGCACAGTGCCAGTCATGGAAAGTTCATTGACCTTTGACCTTTGACCTTATTCAAATTCGACTCATATTCGAACTTGACCTGCGCCTTCAAGAGATGGACCTCTAGTATGAATTTGGTGATCCCACCTCGAAGCTATAGAAAGTTATTGTGTGTACAACACAATTGTTGACGACGCCTACGACGCCGACGCCTACGCCTACGCCGGAAATAGTGATACCTATGTCTCGCACCGCTACGCAGGCGAGACAATAATTATCATTTGTGTATCCCTTGGATTTAAGTGAAAAATAAATCAGATCAGATCAAATCAAAGCAATATTCTTCCCTTTCCACATAACCAAAGTTACAGATTGCCTAAATCCATACTGACAATGTAGTCTTTATACGTAATAAAATGATGCTATCTTGTCAAGCAGAGCAAAGGAAATTGAGAGATACAAAATTATGGAGGGGGTCTTTTTATTATTTCCGACTTGTCACACCAGGAAATGATGTAATTTATTGCCAAAATGTACAATAAATGTTCATTTGTGTTCGTCATGAAAATATTCAGAATATTTTGTCTGAATTTATGGATTGTCAACACCCATTTCTTTGCAAGTACGAGCAGGGGTTGTGTTATGTCGCGATCGCCAACTCACATTTCCGTTGCATACGTGCGCGGAAACATGAAAGCAGATCCACGCTTGTATTTACTGTTGGTAATTCAGTGCCCGAGTTTGCAGAACGCGTGATGGAATTTCGTGTGGGTTCATTTGGGAAAGTTTACGACACGAATGTCAAAATTGTTGTAATTTTAACTGTCCAGAGAAGTTAGTTAAACATCTACAGCTGCATCTTTCCGTTTTCCGCCATCAAAATAATATTACCCCTACGTGATGTTACGTGAACGCAAAACTTTCATTTCAAGGTCGCCCTTGTAGGCCCATTGGTTGTCACAGAGCCTTCGCTGCACGATTTTGTTGTGTGTTCCACATGCTTATAACTAGGCTGAAGAAGCGGCGAAATATTTAAATTCATAGTCATATAGTTTCATTTCATGTAATTTCATGACAACAAAATCAGCACAACCCGTTTTTTTAATTAATATCTACATAATCTCCTTAAAGACACTATACATGTAACACTGTGGAAGACCCGTTTAAAAAAAAAAATCAAATTTTATCTGACATATCTGACAGTGTTTGAATGGACAAATAAACACTATAGAAAACAAAAGTTCAAATAGTAATGTATATTGTCACTTGTAAAATATGTACAGATAAAAATTGGCACATGAATTATTCTTGGCGGGTGAAAATGCTGCAACACAGTAGTCTATGGGGGGAAACTGGAATGGTCTTTCAATGATTTTTACTTTTTTAAAGCACTTAATGATCATTTTGAACAGTAATTATTTCAAGGGCTTCATTTTTTGACCTTATCAAAGACACCGTAGCATAAGGAATCATGTAGCTCATATTTTTTTTAAATGGAAATATTGTTATACGATGCCTTTAAAGAAGAAGTTATCCTAACATGGATTTAATATTCATCCACTGAATTCAAACATGTTTAGAAATCCACCATTGAAAGTTTGAGCAAATTTGGTTAAGCTATTCAAGAAATATTTTTAGTAGAAATTTGTAGAAATCTCTGTTAACCTCTGTAAATGGTAATTCTGCGTTAGTCCATGATGTCATATCATCATCACCAGAAAAACAATCCACTGACGCTGAATATGAGGTTTCACAAATTTATTTTCTAGATTAGTAAAAAGAAAGTAACATTTGACCTAACACCTTGTAAATGGCATCTAGATTCTTCTTAGCCTGTCTCATACCCAAGATTAGCTGAGAAACAACGAGCGTAAATTTTCAGATTTCGTGATTTTTTTTCTTTTGAAAACTGAACAAAATCAATGGAGAGTTGTTCTGGTATGACATCATAAACTTAAGAAGACTTGTTTATTTTTTTAAAAATCATATCCCCTGTGAAATGACTCTTCCAAATTTGCTCGGACTTTGAATGTTTGATCTCTAAACATGTTATAGATTTCTTGAATATACATGTACATTAATGTTGAAGAAACCTTTACCTTTAACAACGCGCTTTATCGACGTGTGGTCATTTAAACGAATACTTAAATAGGTAAACTTTTGATGAATATCATTTCTATATTAGGACATATTAGGACGTAACGCTAACTCGTCGACGGTCAGTTTTGACCACCGAGAAATATGCGTCTCGAGTTAAGTGCGTAAATTTTTCTGGTTGTGATGACAGAAGGATAGAAATAAATAAGTCAGGCAGAGAGAAAAGTGATTATTTATCGCTTCTGGTTGGTTGCTATCTCTGTCAGTGCATTTCACGTAGTCTGCGCTGCATTGCTTTGACATTTTTCGAATAGTTTTGATTTGCGAGTGAAGGGGTATAAAATGATGAAGAAATATGCGTTTTTAGAAGCATGCGGTGTTCCGGGTCAGCTCTTTAAACGTCGAGATGAAGAGATTACAATGTCTTTGAAAAGTGAAGTGTGATGCGTTGTGGCAGCTGCTGTGAAGATGAGAATGATGACTTGCCATGTATTTGTGATGGTGATGATAGTGATGACGGTATATGACGACGATGTTAGTGATGATGAAGAGAAAAAGGAAGAGGAGAATACGGATGATGATAGTGATGACGATGTTGAAATGATAGACCATCTTATTTAATGGTGATGATCGTGTAGGGGATATACTTGAGGGGGTGGTGATGATGGTGGTGGTGACGGTGATGGTGATGTTGGTAATGATGGTGATGGTGATGGTGATGATAGTGCTGATGGTGATGGTGGTGGTGGTGGTGGTGATGGTGGCGATGATGGTGATGGCGATGGCGATGATGATGGCGATGGCGATGGCGATGGTGATGGTGATGGTGATGATGGTGGTGGTTGTGATGTTGATGGTGGTGTGATGGTGGTGAAGATGATGGTGGTGGTGGTGACGGTTATGGTGATGGTGGTGATGGTTGTGATGATGATGGTGTTGGTGACGGTTATGGTGATGATGGTGATGGTTGTGATGGTGTTGATGGTGATGATAGTGATGGTGATGGTGATGGTGATGGTGATGGTGATGGTGATTGTGATAGTGATGGTGATGATAGTGATGGTCACGATGATGATGATGATGATGATGATGATGATGATGATGACGGCTATCATGATCGTCATGATGCTGAAAACAGTACTGCAATATCATTACTGCTTCGAAGGAAGAGGATAGCTACTACTGGTAAAGTGGTTTTCATGATGATACTGCTTATTTGCGATAAATCTTCAGTATGTAAATGTAGTCTTCTTATTGTTCCGATGTTATTCACATTTTATTTCGTCACATTCCATCACATACCGACTATTGATCTTAATCTTGTTATTCCTCACGTCCCGATGCCCTTTTTGTCTTTTATCGTACGTTTCAAAAATATTTTTGTTTACTTCTGAAACATACAAAATGTCGCATACCTTCCGTTCTTTGGCGTGACATACAAATGTTATTCTGAGTTTCCTGTATGTTTTTGAGTCAATCTGTCTGTCACCGGTTGTTGTTAATGAGGCATGTTTCCAACGATAACCATGAAATTGGTTTATGAGGACGTGCCCCCTCACCTCTCCGTGGTTGGTAAGAGAAGTGCGTGCTCGCTGAGAGTAAACGTGGGGGGGGGGCTACTGGCAGGTATAGGGGGTCGGTAAGGGTGAGGGATCAGTTAAAAGAGGGGGAGGCTGAAGGGGCCTAACACATTACGCAAATGTGATGACACATTGATTCTTTCATTCTCCATTAACTGAATATACGTGGTGGTCCGTTTACTGCTCCCTATCCCCTCCACAGTAGGCATGTTCATTTTGTCATTTTCCTTCCCTTAATCAACTGTAAAAGCCTTTTTATTGATTTTATTTCAACACGGAAACTGCATCAGTTCTTTGGCTGCCCTTTAGCATGCCCGTCAAAACTCAAGTAAGTTCAACACATAGAAAAATATAAAGATAACACAATCATAGGGGAAAAATTGCAAAACAAAAAAGACAATACAAACATGAAAAAAAAATCTACGTAAATGCTTTAAAAGATAACATTTACGAGTAGTTAAAGTAAATATAATCTAAAAATATAAATTAACACCACATAAAGTTTAACTAGAAGGAATGGTCTATACGTGAACATCGATAGACATAAACGTCACGTCTACCTTGAAAGATTACTTCATATTTTTCCACGGTTGGTCAGACTTTTATGTTTGAACTTGCTTTAGAGTTTGGGTAGGAAAAATAATGTTGTTGACGCCTTGCATTGTTGCAACTCCCATGTCGTTGATGTTCACTTTACCCCCTTTCTACGTAATGGTCCGTTGTCACAAATATCGTTTAACTTAGACATAGAGAGCTGCATGCATCAAAATTAAAGAAATGTGCAATCTCGACCTGATCACTCAATATTGCGTGAAAGTTTTGTCTCATCCCCTTAACACATATTCTATGTCATTTCAAAGGATTTTGAAACTGTAAAATGCATTCTTCTTGAAACAAACTGCCTTCTGTCATTTGATATCTGATTTAGACACTATGTCTAAGTTCAACCTCCTTCGTAACAATATGTACAGTAGTTTTGGAACTGTTAAATTGTGTCGATGAAAATTTGGACAGACATAATATAGATGTAAGTGTGGTATAATAGCAAGATGACTAGCTTGTATCAGATAAATAAACAGGAGCTTTTCAAGTGTTTATAGAGTTCTTCGCGCTCGAAACTTTCAATTCCTTTGGGATTGCTTTTGTATACTTTCACCTCATGGCTGGAAGAAACTGAATCTTCAATGATGCTATAGGAGATCTTTTATTTCATGTAGTCACGTCAACATTTAAATTTGTCTGACACAAAGCCTCCATTGTTTTTGTGATTATTTGACTGCTACCTACCGCGTGGTGTGATTCTGGTTTCAGTCATTCGCAATTACAATTATATTCTTGACGTTATTATGTGACGTAAGTGCACGTAAGCAGCAATCGTTTTCCAGTGCATCATCGTTATGATGCATCCAATGACCAGGGATAGAACAGAGCTAGTCTGGCTTTCAGACGTTTTTGAATGAAACCATCATATGCTAGGGATACTACTTTCATCGGTCAACTATAGTAGTCTAGGCGATTGGTGCAAAATATGGCTAAAATTGTTCAGTTAATGATAAAAGCATGAAATTTGGCACAACTATATTTGGGCCTATACTGATTATTTTCAAAGGTGGAGCCAACGGATACAGCATGTTTCTTAGCAACGGTTGCTAAGAAACTTATTGACCATAGCAACAAGCCATTTAAGCATATCTAATCCATTTCAAAAGGATGATGCTATATGTTTTAGCATCAAAACTATCTAAAAACATGATTCGAAGCCACCACTGTCAGTGTCAACAGAAAAAGCAGTATTTGTTGCTAGGCAACGGATAAACCATAAAGTATATCTTAATTGTTTACTTGTAAAATGGTTCAACCTAACAATTGTAGCAGAGATGTATTCGGGTATATTATAATTTGTACAGATCGATGTAAATTGACAAATAACCTAATTTATTTAATTGCTTAGTGACCTATTTACCATAGCAGCAAGCTGTGTACATGATGAAAACAATCCATATGGGATCCATTAAATTCAAACAATTTTCTTATGAAAAGAAGGCATACTTTCTGGAAGAGTGAATGCTATGGTGTTTTATATACCATACATCAAATTAAGCAGTTTGTTGGGCAATATATTTACGAAACAGCCAGCTGTTTTTGGTCAGATAGATTGTCTCAACAATAAATATTCTCACCATAAACAGTCTTAAGTCATTAGTTTCAGGCATTGTAACAATCTCCTGTGCATGTGCAATAAACAGTGCATTTGAAGCGCACTCATACACATTTGCTTTCTCTACACCTGCTCCTACATGGCACTCCAGCAGCTCTGGGCAGGATATATTGTCCACAGGGGCCTCCACTGTTCTAGGCAAGTCTATCTCCACACAGAAGAGGAGGGCAACTGGCGATATGACGTACTACATGTAGCAGGTCCCCAATAGTGCCCACCTCGCAATGCTGCCCTCCTGATGATGTTGCTGTAATGCAGCCTGGCCGACATCTGACGTCCTTTTCATGTGAATACAAACTTTCTAACAGAGGAGGATGGTGAAGTATTCTAGAAAAGCCTCAGTCTCTTCAAATATTTGTTTTGGTATACTGTGCAGCTCATAGAAGGCTCCAGGGAGTTCATCATGTGTCTAGCTCCCACACTTTCCATGTTGTTTTCTTTCCAACTTGGGCAAACTAGGACATGGTGTCCCAGAGCATGAAAACATGGGACACTGGGAATGATTTTTGTGGACCAAGTGAGGCACTTATCTTATGAGCTGGGATGTAGTGAAAGTTCTTGGCACTTCCGAAAGCAGGCCAGAAGTGCGCAGACCTTTTCTAGTGCTGTCAGGCTGCCACTGCTGGCACCAACTTTATCACAATCTATGGTCTGATCAAAGATCTGTGAAAGCCCTGTCTGACGCATCAGCAACTATGTACATGATCTGGAATCTCCTTCTTCATGATTGCAGGAGTAATGCTGGATGTGTCTCGGTAGGGTAAACCCGTTTACACTGGCACCATCATTAACAACAGGAGATGTTTCTACAGATGCACTTGACACCAGTGCTTCATCCAGAAGTTTGAGCATTCATTTGTTTGCCATTCAAGCGAAAGAAAAACTGTTGCCAGATCTCTGGCACGGCTGGACAGCTCAACATGTGCTACGTTGGCTAGGTCCCACATGCTTATCTTCTGGTCTGTGCCTTTAGACGGCTCTCAGTGTTGATACCAGAAACTATATACTCGCTGAGTCTTGTGTTGCTTCTTTATGATGTGTGGGACAAAAACATCAGCAGCCACAGTTTGCAAATATCTTTCAATGACCAGTTCTAAGAAGACATTACCGACAGCTCACTCCATGATGATCACATCCGCCCTGGCCTTGAATCATATGAGGACTTGACATGTGTTCAGATACCCATGAGATAGAACTTATTCCCCAGATGTAACTCTCCATAGAAAGAAGGTGGTGGAAATGGATGACTTCATGGCTGGAAGAAATGTCATTCTCATCTCTTGTTGGCAGCAACATACCATCTTGCAAAAAGAGGGGATTCACTTTTGAGAAGATTGGCCCATGTCTCTGCCTCCTTTGAATCATGTGCTTTTTCATTGAGCAGTACGAGTTTGTTCCTGGGGATGGTTGATATATTGTTTGATGTCGGCGGGGAGTCGCTCGTCCACAGCTATTTCATACTCTTCTTGATTATATTGTGGTGAGCCACTCTGCTCGTTCCATGATTTCCAAATTCAAAAGGTGAGTGCATTCAATACCCACAACTGAGTTTTATGTCATCCTTGTGTAATCACCCAGCTTTTTTCCATATTTCCTTCTTTCTCAGTGGCTGATGTAATGACTGAGACTCTTTTCTTTTAGTTGTGATCTTTCCATTTGTTTAGTTGATATGGTTTGTGTGTAATATGTTGGGCTTCTCAAATTTCAGTTTTTCCAACATTATTTTACAAACGAGCACATTCCTGGCGTAAAACACCTTTACGATAGTAACGCATATATAATGAAATATGTTACAATGTTAAGTAAAATTGCGTCTGCAAACATCAAATATGCATGGTTGCCAAGGAAAATATGTTGCTAGCAAACTGTTTCTATGATATGTACATTCGATGCTCCAGAGTGGTGTTGGTATGAAGAGGGAAGCTGCAGATATTGAAATACATTAAAATTGTTTCGCGGTAAAATTGGCCTGCAGGTATCTTGCATGTTGGTTGCTAGGAAAATATGTTATCTGGCAACGTTGCTATGATAGTACAGTTGTCATTGCTCCACATCTGAAAATGTTTAGAATGATGTGACGTACAGTGTGCAAAATTTCAGTGCTTTTATCATCACTGAACAATTTTCGCACCGATCGCCGAGACATATATAACAAATATTGTAAAGGGGCATCAATCGGTGCACTCCGCGCTGCCCCAAAGAATGTTTATTCAACGTTTCTTACTCTGCTTAGGGGGTCACATTATGAAATACTGTGTTAAGGTTACCGTTTCACACCCCAATACTGATTAAGGTACCATTTCACACACACAAACTTGTTAGGAGGTGCATTTTCAGAAAAGGGAGAATTACTTGTTAATGTACTTTTCGAACCCTGCGTGTCGCGCATATCCATTATTCAATGGAGGTGCCCTCTCCCATCATCCGCCACCATGTGAGCTTAAGTTAAGATGAATGCAACATGATGGCAAAATTACGATACGCTAGCAGTAGGTGTGAAGAGTACGTGTATTTTGCGCGTAAAAGTTCGATCATAATTGAAAATGTATCGTCCTTATAAGCTTCAAAATACCATATAAAGGTCGCACCGTGATTTTCACGTGATAAAAGATAATGTTCACTTGTACATTTTTTTTGGATACACACTGTAGTTCTGAAAAGAACTCGTTAGCAAGTAGGCGCCCATATCAATTTGCTAAGCGATCTTATTACTTCTTTATGGTCGGAGTTTTGCAACACAAATAGCGTAAACCGGAACTAAATCGTGCGTTTCTTAGGCGCACATTTTGGTTTTGCCATTGTAACAAAATCTACAGCTTGATATACTATTTGACAGCGAGATTTATGATAATCAAAGTTTCTATCTTTTAAAGGTTAGATTCAAAATGTGACCGAGTCAATTGTCGCCGGAATGAGTCTAAAGACTGTCCTTTTGCGTGACAAATCTCGAGGGAAGATCCCCGTCTTTTCTCATTTTTTTCTGACTTTGCCACTTCATAGAATGAAAGTGCGCTATCTATAAATATATTGACGATGAATGTTTGTAGTGGGAAGAAGCCTAATAGACTAAAATGTATAGCATGGACCATTTAATTTTTTTTTTGCTGGATTTACCACATTATGTTTTAGGACACTGGATTTTATATTTATTTCACATGAACAAACAGTTGTACACATGTTATAGACTGTCACGGTGTTAAAACCTGATATTATATTTAACTACTATTTTCCTGTTATTAGCACAATATAGAGGTCAACACGTCAGTCAGTCAGTCACGCACACACACACACACACACACACACACACACAGACACACACACACACACACACACACACACACACACACACACACACACACACACACACAGACACACACACGTGCATACATGGGAATCAATCCATTTATCAGATTGGGGTGGCAAAAGTGAATAAAAAACATCATAAATTTGCGGCGCGCGGAGAATTTTGCGCGTGAAGCGTGTTGAAAAATTTAAAATTGTTTATGTTTAACAGTATTTTTGTGCAAAGGTTAATGGTTTTGTAGTGCTTTCTAATGCTTTTAAACATATCCTTGAATTACATATTATGATTTTTTTAAGTTCTCAAAATTATTGGGGGGGGGGCACAAATCGATATGTTTGACCCCCACCCCATATTTTCATTGGGGTGGCGACTGCCGCCCTTGCCACCCCAGGATCGACACCTGTACATGAATACACAAAGAAAAGAAAACCCCGGAATGACACTGAAAGAGTTCCATATACCATACATATATTTCAAATAAGAAATACATAACATTAATAATAACGATAATAGTAATAGTGAAAACTTAAGGAGTACACACATTGTCCAAGGATGCCCATGATACTGGTCAAGCAAAAGTTCTCTTTGGTATTCTAATATTTTACACAAGATATAAGAATTAACTGGTATTTTTACATTCACTTTTTTTATGATGGTTGCTACAACTACTCATGACTCCTTAGATCTGGTTACATTTTATTTATGTTTGTAAACATTGTGTCCGATATTAAATTCACCTTTTCTTTACTAATCCAGTTTGTTATTGCAACTACCGTGATCGGCGATCGGGGGGAGGAGGGGTTCCCCCTCAACTATTTTCTGGGGGATCGTCCCCCTCGATTTTTTAAGTTATTTTTTTGTGTGTGTTAGCAGTTTCAAGAGATTTTGTAATCGGCAAACCTATTCAAACACAAACGATAAAATGTGATGAAAATGGTTTAATAGATGAATCTTTAATAATGTAGGTGAGGGGGACTTTTAAGTCAGAATTTCCACTTTTGAATTATATATGATGTGTCCTCAGGGCGTTTTTCTTACGCGAGGGTATTATTTTGTCTTGGGTGTTTTGTCCCCCCCCCCCCACTCATCACATGAAATCTCCGCTCCTGGCAAACTTCACTTTTGCAAGTTATTTATCACAAATGACCCCTTAACAACATACAGACCATAGGGCATTTGTGAACGACCATTCTTAATGTGGTTGGAGAGCTGAATGAATAGCATAATTTGTTAATTTTTTTTGAAAGAATACCTTCGTCAGCAAATTCCCAAATAATCTACCATATTGCTTTCATTAATCACTACAAAAGTGAGGTATGTGGGTATTATTAAAGTGATAGGCTAACATTGTGGAGCTTCAATTTAAACTAGAGCAATTCGGCTGCGCGCAGCCGATGGGGTATGCCTCTGCACCCCCGTCCAATTCCAAACTTTGAACGTACAGGGCATCGTAACCTTTGACCGTTCAACTCTGAAATGTCATTTATGCCCCGTAATACATACTTCACCCAAATTACATCAATATCCGATAAGCTG
>JZLH01S0603400.1:35368-46717 GCA_001188425.1 Eucidaris tribuloides | reverse complement strand
TATAAACTAGGCCTATTGACGGAATTTGGATATTATTCCAGGGTAATGTCTAGTTTTTATGACATCATCAATATGAGCTTTATTGTGGATCATCGCTATCTTCAAACTAGAGCAAATCGAAGATCAGCGATGTTGCTTGAGACTTATGATGCATAACATTCAGTATCATAGATCATATATTGAGCTTACGATGTTATCTGTGCTTACAGTGCTTACACAGTCATTATTATTCGAAGCTCGGTAAAGCTGCATGCGCTTTCTTTCGTCCCTAATATTACGTGACAGCTGCTCATTTGCTAGTCATGCAAAAAAAAAAATACGTCATTGAATACGTATAGCATGCAAATTAATCCATTTCTTGTCTTCTTTATCAATATCAAGAGCTTCATTATTTCGGCCTTCTGCAACAACGGGTTTCAGAGACAATAGAATAAGGAAACAAAGACAAGAGCACTACTAGTTATGCGTGACGTAACAAAGGAGATGTATTGGCTAGACTCTGGACTCATCGATTTCGTGAACAGGGGCGGTGGAATTATTAAAGGCTAATGACAATGATTGGGAACACTTGAAAATGTCTCAAGAATCAAATGAGTTCGGACATATACCCATGTATACACCACCTGAAGTGTAAATCTTGGCTGGAAGGATTTGTCTTCAATTTGTTTACCTGAGGAGAATCAAGCATGAACACACCAGTAGTGAACTACTCTCGTGCCCCGATAGAAATTGATCCCATAGACAGCTACACAACAATTTTGCCTGTCACTAGGAATATTGATGGGAGGTCAACCTTTCACCATAAAATATCCACAGCAGAATCCTTGCATGGTTTAGTTTTACCCCAAGTTGGGCACTACCTCCAGTCATGATGTTAATCTTTAAAGGGGAATGAAATTATGAAACCCAGAAATGTGCATAAAGACAATAAGAGAAAGAAAATTGTGGAAAAGTGAGCAGATTTGGCCGAACCATTCCAAAAGACAGTTATGAATGTTCAAAGTTGATTTAATTCTTCTTATGGAGGGTTTTTAAATTGGCAACTCGGCAACAAATTTGTGATGACAGTGTTTAGATCTTCCCACTGATTTTGTAAATAAATTTTCATTTCTCTGAGATATAGGTTGAGAATGTACCACAGACCAGAATACTTTCAGAAAAGCATGTGGAATCATTTTTGCTATTGAGGCCTACTAAAATTACAAGCACGAGGAATAGGAGAAAAATAGAGTTTTTAAAAAATGAGGAAAGGTGAAAATTTGGAAGCTGATCTCACAGCCTCCAATGCTAACGAGGCAGTCGAATCGCACATTCGTGCTAATGGTATTTGTAATGCCTTAGGGAAACATATCGGCTATACGGCCACGTCCAACAGATGCTGTTCACATTTATCGAAATGTACATATGTATATTGGATATTAATATATCCGTGCCGAATTTAAATGAGTATTGCAGACACCTGTAATATAAATTAGCGTGATTATAAACATGTAGTTTCCCTAACCATGTTGTCAACAGTATAGTAAAGCTGAATAAAAGAAAAATGGTTGCTACGTTGAACTAAAGAGAGTTTCTTCACCTGTTGAAAGAGTCTGATATGGGTGGCTGAAGATAACAATGTGATGATGATTTGTAGAACGCAGAAATGGCAGAATTATCTCAAATAACAAATTCAAGACAAATCCTTTCACTCTAAATATACACTATAGCCAGTGTATAATATATTGGTTAATGTTTCAACTCATTCGGTTCTTGAGACAGTTTTTACTTCGAGATCCTAATCATGTCACTGTCCTTTAAGCTGCTTGTCATGTCAATATTGATGGTGAACGGGACAGAATTCAAATATATGATCATTATTAAAATATTTCAAATTCATAGTATACTCATCAAAAGTTGTGAAATATAATGCTGGAAATTTTGGGATATTATACAATTAAATTAATTTTAGTAAATGATCATTGTTCATAATAATACAATATACATGTAAATGAAGTACCGAATTCAACATTACTTGCATACCTTTACAAACAGCGAATGTTTTCTTAAGCTTGAGCAGATGTCTTAAACGTAAAAGGTTAATTACAAAATGAATCATAATATAGAAGATGATTCAATTTTCTCAAAGAGGGTGTGATCACGAAGACTAAATACGGAGTTGATCTGCTCTAAACACGTCTAATTTTTGTGGTTAATATTTGTCACGAAAGGAAAACGGTTGTTTGTTGTTTCAAAGCACGGAACTAGCCCAAATATATAATTCCCGTAGTAATTACATCCCCCGACTACGAGTGTTAGTTATAATAAACGTAGGTATCGTTGTGCTAGCTACAACAGACAGACATATTTCAACATGTGTCACCGCCTATGACTATCTAATATGATTAATACGCGACGCCACCAACTCTTCTCCACAGTTCGCTTGAAATGCTTCGCCTGTTGTGCACTTTAAAGGTCATCATTAATACGGGCGGGAAGGAAAACAACAAAAAATACAGTCTGCAGCAATATATGACGGGCTCACAATATGAATATCATATGGTAAATAACAGTATGGGATGCGCGTGGAGCATCGGCTAAATGTGAATTTATTGGTTGTTGGACGGGTAGGTGGGCATCCATTTTCTTTGCCCAGGGATGACGTCATCGCGGTCAACATAAATACATCGTGCCTGACTTGGCATAAAATGGAATTCGAGCCGTGATACAGTTGTTGTCGTATTTCCCTGTTATTAAAGGGCTGCGCTGGGTGGAGTTGTTTTTGTTGTTGTGATGATGATGAAACATGATTATTGACGTATAACTGCAATTTTTGGAAAGATAATATCGACACTGTTGTGCTGGAAACTGAACATTTTGCTTGTAGGGAAAAGAAGTGATGCATCACTAAATTGGTGCAGTATTTTGCACGAGTTGATAACCAGTGTTTGGTGTGTTCTGCTAGGGAATAAACAAAGTAAAGATGAAATACATGTATGGCAAATGTACAATACAGCATGTTGTACGATGTACGCCTGTGCATGCGATTAATTAATCTTATTGCTACAACATGAAAGTGATTTCACATGAATGGCGATACCTTCTGGCTTAATCGTAATCAGTAAAACACGTGCATTGAGTCATCCAGTGTCACTGCAAAGCGAAATAGATATTCGTCGTATACCTACATATGCAGAGGCCGTTAGCTGTATGTCGTGTTGTTGTACAAAGGCCGTTAATTGTATTCATTATATATTATATTAGCGGCCTTTGCATAGGCACACGAAATACAGTTAACGGTCTTTGCATAGGCATACGACGTATTGGCGTTCACATAAGCATAGTACATGTAAGTCATCACGAGTACAGAAAAATATACGAGTTCAGAGTTTCATAACAACACGATTTTGATCTTAAAAATATGCCTAGGTTGCATGGTTTACATATTGTATGTATAGTTTGTTTGTTAAACAACAAGTTGTTTGTCTTACCTCTAGTCTTGTTTTCTCCAGGTCCCGTTTAAATTCCTTCCTGGCAGCCTCAGACTCCACTAATTTCCTTCTCAGGAGCTGATTCTCCTCCTCCGTCCTGGCCCGTTTCTCCTCCACCATCTCCAGCTCCTGGTGGAGCCGTATCGACACATCCTTGGCAATCTTAAGCTCCTGTTTCAACCCTAAAATCTCCTTATCAACGGACTTCTCCTCCTCCTCCGATCCGCTGCCCCCGGCGGAGGAGGCCTTATCACTCGCAACACTGGCGCCCCCTCCCCCTGCTCCTGCTCCACCACCACCACCACTACCAACACTTAACCCCCCTGCCCCACCCCCTTCCCCCACCTGCATCATCATCTGCTGTTTTTGCATCTGATCCATCTGCATCATTAAAATATGGCATTTCTCCTCCCACTCGTGCCTTTCCTGCTCCACCTGTTCGACTCGGCGATCGGCTTTTCTTAATCGGTACTGTAAGATCCGCCATTCTTTCGTCACCTGGTCGAGTTCATGTTTGAGGTCGCGATACTCCTCCATGTCCCCCTCCCGTACACGGTCTGCAGCCTCCTCTAATTCCAACTTCAACTCCTCCACCTCATCCCTATAATACTCGTTCTGGTCTCTCATATCCACAATCATGGTTTCGGCGGCAGTTAACCGGGCCTGTAATTCGGCCAAGCTCGGCTCCTTTCCTCCATCGCCACTCTCCGATGGACACACTGTCTTACGACCCTCATCCATGTCACGCACGCGTTTCTCCAGGCCGCCATATTTTTCCTCCCAAGCGCGTATCTCCTTCCGTAAGGTCTCAATCTCCGCCATCTCCGACGATACCCCGTCCCCTGCCTCCTTCTTCTCCTCCATTTTCTTCGCCGTCTCGTCGTCTTTCTGCTCCGTCACACCCTCATCTTTACTCTGTGATGCTCCTGAACTTGACATATGTCGTTGGGGCTTTTGGGGGCCGGTATTTTTATCCGACTGAATGTGTTTCCTTTCGTCTAAACGTTCGCTGACTGCAGCCGTTGTAGCATCCTCCATTACAGCACCGCGCCGCGTGCTATTGACATCCTCATCATAATAATTATCCGAGTTCACGTGAATATTAGCCTGGCGCTCTGCATACGGCGAGGCGTGCACCAATGAGTCTGCGTTCTTCTCGCACTGTATCGTATCCACATTAGCATTTTCACTCGCACTGACTCGATCTCGACTCGTTGTTGCTGCTGCTGCTTGCGAATTGCATACCCGCGATTCTTGGGCGGTCGAGCCCGTACAGAAAGTCAATAATCCGTCTGTGGGTCTACCAAACCCGTCTTCTTTATCGCAAACACGATCGTATAAACCTTTAGACTGATCACAAGGTGAAATTTCCCTCTTTCCCTCGTCTGTTGACGTACTGTCAAAGCTGGAGTGTGTGCACATGTTCTCCAGGCTGCGTGTACGTTCGAGCGGCAGGTCAGCACACAATTCCCCGCCGCTTCCGGCCCAGCCTCTCGCCTCGTTTTGGCTTATTTCAATTAATATTGATTCAATGGATTTATTAAGGTTCCGCAGGTCGGTGGGTCTCGGGTCAAGAAACCCTCTAGACCCTTGGTCATTATTACTATCCACGGGTACAAAAGATTCGCCTAAGTGAAAGTCGGTCCCATTTATTGTGTTAGCATTGTTATTGTGGAGTGTATTGTTATCAAGGTAGGGTATATTATTGTCTTCATCCTGCGATATAGCACCACCTAACGATGATAGATCGGAGTAGGTTGCGTAAATCGAGGCATCGAAAGATCGAGGTTGCAGCGTGGCCGTGAACGCCGCCTCACGGGCTCGCATCCTGAAGTCGTCGGTCTCGAAACCATCTTCCACGGCGTCGTGTCCGTTAGTCTCCAAATCAAACATCGTCGATGTGATGATCGGCGTTGTTTGTGAAGGTGTCCGTACTGTTGATGTAAACAAATCCATGGCATGTTGTGTACTAGTCGATGCAGTCACCGCTACCTCAGCTTCGACCGTACTTTTGTGTAAGCCGAGCGCGGCATCCATGCTTCCATCATTTCTTTCGAGTCTATTTATCGGCAATTCGTTCCTCGTAACGGCATTGTTATTGTCATTTACACACAGGTCTTCGGCGCTGCCATAATCTCGTCGCACTCCGCTGTATTCCACAATCTCGGCGGGACACTCCCCTGCCGAGCGACTCGCGACCCCATTCTTGGCCCGGGCTCTGGTATGCACGCGTATCGACGGCGTGTTTACATCTCCCTGGCAATCAGCGACCGGTAAATCGCCGAAATCCGTCGTAGTCGCACCGCCAGACGTTAACTCGACACCGGTTTCAAAGACGGTGTCAATCTCGCCCATGTGTTCCCACAACGCGAGCGGTTTCTTCCGACCGTTCATCGCCGACAGCTCGGGCGAGCGGCTCGACGACTCTCGTACATTCATGTCTCGCGATGCTTGACAAACACGGACAAAAGATAGTCGCGTTCCATTTTAGGATTCTCCTCAATTGGACCCTGATTTGGGGGTCTTTGTCTCCAAATCCCTTATTGCAGCCCATTCATCGTATTTCCATACTCGAGTGCACCTCGTAAACACAAGTAACCCTCGCGCCTTGACGCTGGTATGCGGGGTTCGCCATACAATGCCAACAGTTCACTCACATCAGCTGATTTTCTGAGTCGGTGAAGAAAAAATAAAGCAATGAAAACGTCTTTACAGCAAAACCGAAGCTATTATTCCACTACATATGAATTCCATGTTATTACCCGCACTTGTATCTTGGGGTACTGCGAGGTAGACGCGTGTGCATACACTATGAAATCCAATTTGAGTAAGTTCGAAATCAAATATCATATTTTCCCTATTGCCAAGAGCGCCGCACGGTACCCGCCGAACATATCTATATTGGTGATCATACTGTCAGCACATGACTTCTGTGTGCTGTCCATAAAACGATAAAAACACACGTGTGCAATGTTATATCCACATAGAAACATATGGCGTGGCTGTCGACGCAACTAAGTAAATTTACTCGAGCACAAAACAAGCTGGGGTTGATGGGCGGAAAAATAGTAGATATGCGCGATGATTACAGCCGTGAGCGCGTTTATGGCGAGAGAGAAATAACTTGAATGGAGTAGATATTTATATTCAAGTTTTGTTTCGTGTTCCCGTTTTAGCAGCTCGACGTATGACACAACGCGACAGGATGCAAGACTCGAACAGCTATGGGCAGATTGCCAGAGAGGGCCTCTCATGGACTGGAAACTTTCAGGATGAATATAAAAAACGTCAGGCAAAAAATCGTTGTGTGTACATCCCTTCCCCAACCAACAGCCAAGCAACAACCTGACAACTCTAGCAACCAAGACACGAAACGCCGTGGATACGGGATACCCCCAATCAGGGTCGAAGACATGTACGCGGACACTAGGTGGCAGTAAATCCTCAGCCCTCCTTAGCACCAAACGAGTGAGTAATTAATTACGCAGACGATTTAGAATACCCTTGGCGCGTGCGAAGTTACGCAAAACAGCAGACGGGGTCCTCTCCAAACTCCGTACCGCTCCGACAGATTCTGAAGAACGTTAGGTCGATTTATTATTCAAAGCACAATTTTTTTATTAGCCAATAGTCAAGATTCAACTTCAGGAACACGCCAACAGTTCGATTAGCTCGGAGAGGAAGTTCCCGGCTGTATATGAGTAATGCAAACCAAACTCGACTCAGCTAAACGATTTTGGACAGCTCCTGTCCCCCTCTCTCGCTCGGTGAACATTCGGTCGATGCAGCCCCCATATAATCCAGTAGGACAGCAAAAAGTCAAGGGTACAAGTTGGAGTATTTTGAACTCTAACGAGATGCCGAGATAGGGGGCAAATTGGGGAGTTCTTTTGCTGAAGTAACGTATGTCTAAGTGGATTCCGCTCATATCACGAGCGTACAGCCATGGCGTTAATTGTTGGTGACATGACACTCTCGCTAAATCACGGAGGGGATAGGTGATTAAGTGTAAAACAAAATACTTGAAAATTGCGGGAAAAGCGAGTCGTATCCTCACAGCTTCTTCAGTTATATTTCGACTTCTGGCTAGAAAATTGTATGCGATAAATAGCTGGTCGATTTCAATAAAATATTACCACTTTGTTTGCGTACGTCCGCACCAAGTTCTGAGAATTGAAATGCCGGTTTAATTCGTCGTTCACATAGTTCAAAGCAAAAAAGCTGACACAATCTGCCAAATGATATCAGAATTGGGTGTGCCAGATGTGTACTGTACCATGAAATTGTGTTAAAACCACCATTATCGATTGTTTTAATCCATTAGATAGATAACGTTCCAATCGTCTGCAAAAGACGTTTGTTGCTTTCCAATGTCATTTACATTCCTATCAAACAATCAAAGTTCGTACAGGACGAATGTAAATAGACTTCTCCCCAGGCTCTGTAGTCGGTTATCTTTCATCACGCGGCGACATTCATCCATCAATTCCGCCTGCATAAAAACCGGGCTTTATATTTAGTGTCGCGGTCCACAATGGGGGCGTCCTGTCTATTCACGTCTCTGAATACAGTCAACTTTCGAGAGTAATTTGATGGCCGAGAGCTAGATGTAATTGTGCTCGACCCCAAAACCACAGTTCTGCCTCGAAGGTAGACTAGGAGTGAACGAAAGACTGTCGGTGTGATTAAGAAATCAGAATTCGATCTGGCGTTCCCAGTCAACCCACGTTCTCAACTGAGTTACAGCATGTCTGTATTAATGATCCAAATCAGAGCAGTGCACAGTGTTTATTGTATGGAGGAGAGAAGGTGGGGGTTGATTTAACGCTTGTGTTCCAGGAATTTTAATGTAGCCCAGACTCCGGCGTCGCTCGTCGTCAATGCACACATTACACTCCAAACGCATATGATAATGGCATCTCTTGTGTATGAGCACGTGAATTTATGTTATGCATGCGACATCGCTCCACGCTTTCGTCGTTGTGGTGGTTATGTCCGTGTGTCTGTGTTTATACAGGCAGCTAAGAGGAGTCTTCACACAAACAGATATCGCTGGCAAAATCATGCGAATGCCAGTGGTGACGTGAAACCCCGCCCAGCAGGCAACAACAACAACCAGGCCCCGCGGAATATCCTCCTCAAATCAGCGAAAAGCAGCCAGCAATATCACTCCGAAAACCTTGAAGTTGGCGCGCGACAATCCAATTCAGGCATCCACAGCCTCTTTTCGCGAGAGTTTCCCCGAAGTACGTGGTAAAACTCTAATGGAGGGCGAAGGGCCAGTATCCTTTTATGGTTGTTTATACCAGCACACAACCCCACTCTGACTCCACTAAATCATCGGTGGTAATCGTTTGTAGACTTTTTGCCAGACGATCACACATTCCCGCTATTTTTTGACTGTCTGCGGTTTACCGTCTGCAGATGGTTGAAACTCCGCGGCACTTCTGTGATACCTAACGCCAACTTCGACTCAATGATGACAGTAACACAGTATTATTTCGATGAAAACATACACGTTGGCTGTAGTGTGTACGACAACTTCTTCCCTTTCGGTGTCTCCGTACAAGCCGTAATCCCCTCGAGACCCGAGAGGTCACGCGAGGTCAAAGTCAGATTTCGAGTTTGACATGTTGACGATGTGGCCCAAGGTAACTCCCCTTTAGTTTTACACCGTTCTCTTTGCGTAATGGAACCCGTGCGTGCTCCGTGCCCGCTGTGACCCGCGACAGCTGATGCCTTAGTTTAGCGCAGATGTAGTCTTCGAGGGCCCAGGCGTGAGGATGAAACTGAAATTGAATGTAACTTGTTGGTTTTTTTGGCGCCAAACTACGCGAAACATTCACTAGGGGCGGTAACCCACCAAGATAGCTTAGGCAATAAAAGCTTATTTTAAATCTAGATGGCCTGAATAAGGTTATTACAATTTAGACACCGAACACGGTAAGGTCAAGGGCAAATACTAATTACTACTAGGCCCCACAGGAGGGGGTAAATACTGAAAATATCTCCCGGATAAAATCATTTATTGGATTTTTGTCCTGCACACGTTCAGTTCAGCTTTTTGGGCTCGCCGAGTCGCCGGTCTCTGATTGTAGCCTAGGCCTATATGTTCTCGAAAATGTATGAAATTAGAATTGGTTAATGATTGACATCATGTAAACCGATTTCGATACCGGAATCAAGCAGGTGTTAGTCTTTAAAATGGTAATCGACATCCACAGAACCTGACTTTCCTTTACATCATTTAACCGACCTATTCTTACAAAGACGGTGGTCAGGCTTAGTAAGTTACAGGCCTCTACTTCACTTTTTCATTTGACACGCAAGATTTCATTAGCCTAACCCTTTCAAGACTACTCTCAGAATACCACATGTAAAATCCATATAGTTTCGTTGCAATGATTGTGAGAGGGTTAAGCCGGGTAGCTCTTCAGTGATCAACGAAGTGGGGTCTGGTCTAGGGTTGGCAGTAGGCTTTATCGATATCCGTGATCATATTCATATAGGTTCTGTGCATCTCATCACAACAGCATAAGATGTGGTGAATTATGTGATATCTGTAACGTGCACTTGGTTTTGTACGTAGGCCTACATGGAATAATATTCAACAAAGTGCTTTATGAGAAAGAACGCGAACGCCACCTCTGCATTATTTTGCAAGATCCACAAGCCTCGTCGTGTGTAGACGATATGTGATTTGATGATGAGCAGGTAACGAGGATAATCGCGATTGCACTTCGGATTTACTGTGGATAAACCATGTTAATCCATAGGAATGTCGAGCAGGTTTGAGCCCAAGAACCACGTGATGGATGACGTAATGAGTGAAGTTACTTCAACAAGTTGAGATGAGTGTATTTAATCCGTATATAATCCCAGTATGTGTTTCACGGGAAATGCAGCTCAAAACACAAGCAACGATGCGACATTTCACGCTGGCAAGTACACGATTAAGTTTTGTTCTTTATGATAGTAGAACATGGATCATTTACATCGGTTACCTTGGCAACCATGCGATTAACGATGCCTTACCGAAGAGTGCAAGGCTCGATCGTCGCGTGCCGATAACTCACGTTTTACTAGCGTGGAGACGTGACCGTCATCCGTAGTTGTTAAAATTAATATGCACGCAGAGTTCACCAGTCAGAAATTATTCGTGAGAATGACCCCAGATCCTTGTGAACGATGTAACAAAACTCCGAACACACTCATGAATGTGGATTGGATAAAACAGGAATGGCTTGAACCAAGATTATAGACGATCACGTGATTGCAATTATAGATGATCACGTGATTGAAATGTCATGCGGTTTCAACTTGATTAGTTATTAATTAAACGCGTTATCTGAATACATGTATGAAAAAAAAATGATGGTGCGTTGTCGTTCAGTGGCGAAGCCTTTTATATAAATGTCTCCGAAATCAAGTGGTGAAGCTGTGCAAATTTTCCAATCGTGAATTGAAGTTAAATCTCGATAGCTTGCAAACAGGAAGTAGAGATGTCCACGTCGTTATTAAAAGAAGCAGCGCGCGGGAAAGTCCATCGATATCGGGTCACTGTCAGCAGGCGATGATGTACCTTCTACGTGCGTCACGATCGTGTGCCGTGATTCTGGGGCTTTAAGACTTCAACATTCTCGTCGTATCTGCGATCTTTTCGCCGTTCCGTGCGAAGCGATGAATGCTAAATCGAACCCATCTCATTTCAGTCTCCTTCCCGCCTTTCTAGTGTACTTCCTCTTTAGACGTATATATCTTTCTTGTGTGTGTGTGTGTGTGTGTGTGTGTGTGTGTGTGTGTGTGTGTGTGTGTGTGTGTCGTACGCGCCGCACGCTATTTTGAACATCACTCGACCCCTCACGGACAACAAACTNAA
>JZLH01S0603400.1:19966-35318 GCA_001188425.1 Eucidaris tribuloides | reverse complement strand
GCTTAGGCCCCACAGGAGGGGGTAAATACTGAAAATATCTCCCGGATAAAATCATTTATTGGATTTTTGTCCTGCACACGTTCAGTTCAGCTTTTTGGGCTCGCCGAGTCGCCGGTCTCTGATTGTAGCCTAGGCCTATATGTTCTCGAAAATGTATGAAATTAGAATTGGTTAATGATTGGCATCATGTAAACCGATTTCGATACCGGAATCAAGCAGGTGTTAGTCTTTAAAATAGTAATCGACATCCACAGAACCTGACTTTCATTTACATCATTTAACCGACCTATTCTTACAAAGACGATGGTCGGGCTTAGTAAGCTACGGGCCTCTACCTACTTTTTCCTTTGACACGCAAGATTTCATTAGCCTAACCCTTTCAAGGCTACACTCAGAATATCACATGTAAAATACATATAGTTTTGTTGCGATGATTGTGAGAGGGTTAAGCCGGGTAGCTCTTCAGTGTTCAACGAAGAGGGGTCTGATTTAGGGTTGGCAGTAGGCTTTATCGGTATCCGTGATCATATAGGTTCTGTGCATCTCATCACAACAGCATAAGATGTGGTGAACTATGTGATATCTGCAACGCGCACTTGGTTTTGTACGTATAGGCCTACATGGAATAATATTCAACAAAGTGCTTTATGAGAAAGAACGCGAACGCCACCTCTGCATTATTTTGATCCACAAGCCTCGTCGTGTGTAGACGATAATTGTGATTTGATGATGAGCTGGTGACGAGGAAAATCGCGATTGTGCTTCGCTCAGTGATCTGCACTTCGGATTTACTGTGGATAAACCATGTTAATCCATAGGAATGGCGAACAGATTTGAGCCCCAAAACCACGTGATGGATGACGTAATGAGTGAAGTTACTTCAACAAGTTAAGATGAGTGTATTTAATCCGTATATAAATCCCAGTATGTGTTTCACGGGAAATGCAGCTCAAAGAACAAGCAACGATGCGACATTTCACGCTGGCAAGTACACGATTAAGTTATGTTCTTTATGATAGTAGAACATGGATCATTTACATCGGTTACCTTGGCAACCATGCGATTAACGATGCCTTACCGAAGAGTGCAAGGCTCGTCGCGTGCCGATAACTCACGTTTTACTAGCGTGAAGACGTGACCGTCATCCGTAGTTGTTAAAATTAATATGCGCGCAGAGTTCACCAGTCAGAAATTATTCGTGAGAAATGACCCCAGATCCCCGTGAACGATGTAACAAAACTCCGAACACACTCATGAATGTGGATTGGATAAAACAAGAATGGCTTGAACGAAGATCATAGACGATCACGTGATTGCAATTATAGATGATCACGTGATTGAAATGTCATGCGGTTTCAACTTGATTAGTTATTAATTAAACGCGTTATCTGAATACATGTCTGAAAAAAAAAACGATGGTGCGTTGTCGTTCAGTGGCGAAGCCTTTTATATAAATGTCTCCGAAATCAAGAAGTGGTGAAGCTGTGCAAATTTTCCAATCGTGAATTGAAGTTAAATCTCGATAGCTTGCAAACAGGAAGTAGAGATGTCCACGTCGTTATTAAAAGCAGTAACGCAGGAAAAAGTCCATCGGTGTCGGGTCACTGTTAGCAGGCGATGATGTACCTTTTACGTGCGTCACGATCGTGTGCCGTGATTCTGGGGCTTTAAGACTTCAGCATTCTCGTCGTATCTGCGATCTTTTCGCCGTACCGTGCGAAGCGATGAATGCTAAATCGAACCCATCTCATTTCAGTCTCCTTCCCGCCTTTCTAGTGTACTTCCTCTTTAGACGTATATATCTTTCTTGTGTGTGTGTGTGTGTGTGTGTGTGTGTGTACGACGCGACGTGCGTATTGCCCCCAAATCGATTGTGCCGTGGCTGATACAGACGTAAAACACGAGCCTTGCAATTCGTGTGGAAAAATCTCATCGGCTATTTTCCCGCCAAAACCGTCGAATATAACAAAAATGCATCAGCGTACGTATGTATTCGCCAGAGGGTTTGCCGGCGTGTTGTTTCAGGTCGAACGCAATTTATTACAAACTTATAAGAAAATAAAGTGTTAAAATGAAGATGTGCGTCACCAACCCAGTCATTCATCCATCAACATGCAAAAACTAAACTCAATTGTCGAACTCGTGATGCGCGATTATGCCCAATTTACGATGGATCGCAGGGCATTCTATTGCACGGCGTAAAAGGCAAAATTGAAAATTCGATCACGCACGTATATAATGCACACAAACATCTTAACTTGAACTTCTAGATACGGGGGGGCTCTCGTTATATGCATGCCCTAATTTAAAACAACGAGGCAAAAATATACTGTTGCCGATGCTACACAATTCACAGAAGGAGAAATTAATATACGGACTCGACATTAAAAAGGCCTCGGGTTATTTCTACTGCTGTTCTGTGGTCGTATTAGGTTCCATGCGACGGCTAGTCTTTTCAAAGACGCGCTATTTCATTGTGATATCTCGCATATTTATGTGTGGTATCTCTGTATCGATATTTTGTAACCACATCGATACACGCATCTCAAGTATCATGTACGTGCATTCAGTGGGCTGAAAAATATCCCAATAATTTAAGCTACAAACATCTGGAACTTCGGATTATATAACGTCTCGGATATTTTAGATTTGGGTTCATAACCTCTTTAATATTACCACTAATCTCAAATCCATTGTTGAATAACGTAATCTCAACTCCATTGTTGAATAACACAATTTGTAAAATATATTATAGCATCGACTTCCATTGAAAATTCTGTTTACCCTTTACTTGTTTTGAAAATAAACTATAGGTTTTCAAAGTTTGTTCTCATGTCGCCACTTTCTATTGATTTTATTTATTCCTACACGTATTTAATAGAACATTTTCAATACTTTAATTTATCGATATAATCGAGAAAATTCATATTTAGTACTGAAGAAATGATATGCATTACCTTTAAAAATTGAGTTTTCTTATTAGTAGCGGCTGTTGTATAAAGGCTAATCGGCGGCGGGCGTTGAGAAGTAATACACTTTATATTTCGCTGTACTTTCCCTGCTCGTTAAGGCAATAACGCATCCATTTAACCAACTTCCTAGATGCAACTTGATGTAATTAAACTTAATCATTCGAGCTGAATTTGATAAAATTAGCTGATTACATGTTGCTAAAGATCTACTGAAGACGCCAAGATATATATGCACAGCACTAAACAAATCCATGGCCTTGAATATCTTTCGCATCTTTATGGGAGACGCCAACATTATTATCAAGTACATTTGAATGCCCGATTTCCCGTAAACGACCGTACATTACACGCATCCAAAGGCATTATTGTAGCTCATCGATCTATGATGACGGTGGGTCCATACTTGTATGTTGTTATTCACGATACGTACTATTTTTAAGGAGCCTTTGTGGTGAATATTATTGTCTTCGCGTTTCTACACAGAACTCGTAAAATTATAATTTCGTTGGAAAAATATCAGACTGAAAATGCAATGACGACAAGAATAACAATCAAAATGTATTCCCAGACATGGTTTTGGCGATTGAAAATACGCAGAAAATTTAAAACTAAAGACTATAATTGCAATTTTTGCGAATGAAAATTTGGGTGTGACCTGAAATATTTCGGTATGAAGACTCTCAAAGAATGAAAATTGCACATGGATTTGGCTTTAATACGTCGAAGTTCTTTGAATTAATTATTATAACAGGGCTGCGTTCAAGGATAGAGCGAATTAGATCTGTCGGTCACTCCCTCCATTCCAATATAATTCCACCCTCTTGTTCTCAGGAGGACTGACTATTCCACACCCTCCTCACCCTTCTCTTCTTCTTCTTCTTGTATCTCCTCTATTGTTTGCTATTGCTGCTGCTCCTCATTCTCATCCTCCGCCTCTTCCTTCTCTTCCTTATTTCTCCTCCTTCTCCTCTTCTTCCTTCTTAATTATTGTTATAATAGAGGATATTATTATTGTTGTAGTTATTATTATTATTATTATTGTTGTTGTAGTTATTATTATTATTATTATCATTATTATTATTACTATTACTATTATTATCATTATCATTATTATTATTACTATTATTATTATAATTATTATTATTATTATTATTATTATCATCATCATCATTATTATTGTATCTCCCCTATTGTTTGCTGATGTTGCTGCTCCTCTTTCTCATCCTCCACCTCTTCCTTCTTTTCCTTCTTCTCCTCCTTCTCCTCTTCTTTTTCTTTTTCTGCGTCTTCTTCCTTCTTATTATTGTTATAATAGAGTATTGCATTATTATTATACTTGTATATCCTCTATTCATTGTTTGCTGCTGTTGCTGCTCCTCTACCTCGTCCTCTTCTTCCTCCCCTTCCTCCTCTTCCTTCTTTTCTTCCTCCTCCTCTTCCTCCTCTTACTCTACCTCCTCCTCTACCTCTTCTTTCTTCTCTTCTTCCTCTTCCTCTTTCTCCTCCTCTTCCCCTCCCTCCTCCTCTTCTTCCCCCTCCTTCTCCTCCTCTTCCTCGTCATCCTCTTCTCCCTCCCCTCCTCTTCTTCTTGCCCCTCATCTTCCTCCTTCTCATCCTCCTCCACAGAACATTAAGTTTGCAACGCAGTTCGTTAAAGAGAACCGTTTAGTTTCATTCGGCATTTTGTCACGCATCCTACTATACTGATACGTAGGTTTAAATCAGTGTGTGTCACTCTAACTTCGTATCATCATTATTACTATCCTTGCAAATTAATTAACGATATTATATAATAAGCTCCCGAGCAAGCCTGCATTAAATCCTCCACGATTGAATCATTTCACTCAGCGCTATACATTCATGATTTCACTTACCGTTGAACTAATCGGGGCACTGTCATACCGGAAATGGGACAGCGGAGTTCCCATAATGCATTTTGTTGGATGATCACGTGACTTACAGACAGCTGAAATGATCTTGTAAGTCATTTTTTAAGCCTATGCTTACCGGATTTCCTGCTACCCCTGAGTTTTACCACAGTGGGATCTGATTCAGGGGTCTGTATAACCGCAGGGGCTTGGAGGAAAGTGCTACCCCTAGAATTCCTGTGCCCCAGGTGCCCCCATGACAAATTCCGTATGTATAATGTTTAGGATACTTACAACATTGGGGGATCCAGGGGATAGAATCGGCTGCCCCCCCCCCCCCCTCCACTTTGTAGTTCTAAAGAAGAGAGAGAGAGAGAAACCAGCATAATAGATGACCTTTTTTTTGCTCGTGAGCTCCAAATGACAAAAAACGCTACTTCTTTATTTTTTTGCGAATTGTGATTCTGCTTGATTTGTCGGATCGGGCTTTGTGGGGGCTTCTAAACGTCAACACAGAATTTTGGCATTCATTAATTATGTAAATTTATGCAAATTTACTGACAAACTCAATGAAAAATGACAAGAAATGCTACTTTATTTTTTGCCGGATTATGATTCTGTTTGTTTTATCCGATAACACCTGATGGAGGCTTGCACTCATTTACATAATCTTTATTCATGCTTATCTATGTAAATGTATTCAAAATCAATAAATAATAACAAGATGGGCTACTTCTCCATTTTTTGATGGATTTTTATTCTGTTTTATCTCATGCCTTTGTGGGGGCTCTCTAACTTCTACACAGAAATTGACATAGTTATGCTAATTTATGCAAATTTATTAAAGATAAAAATGACAAGAAAATGCTAATTCTCTCATTTCAGGTTAGACTTGGGTTACATGTATGTGTGTTTTATTTTGATAGGACTTAGACGAGAAAATTCATTAATTATGCAAATGTATGTATATCTAACCAAATTTTTCGAAATGCTTGATAGGGGGCTGGTTTATTATTATTTCTCTACCATTTTTTTTTTTTTTGTATCATCTAATTGGTAGACGGTAGTTGAAGTAGAAATTTCCTTGAAACTTGACAGAAAGCTTAAATTAGACCTTTCAGAAATTAGATCCATCTCAGAAACATGCACTCACGGCGGGGATACACTATGACGTACACATTGCGTAATTAACTGAGTCACTTACTTTCTAGGCTTTTTGCAAATTCCCTTGATTTGCTTACCCATAATACCTTTCTCGACATTGTAATATGATGATGCAATGCAAGACTACAATCGGATTACAATTCTGCAAACCATTTTTGGAAAGTTGATCTTTCATTTGTCTAATACTGGAAGGGGCAAGGGCATTCGAAATAATTTGAACTTGACGACAATGCCATTTGAATCGTGCGTGATATTGAAAGAAGATACATAGCCTTGGGAACCAGGCGTTATGAGCATCGTATACGGGAAACAGCAGGTGCAACTGAAACAGCAGACGAGAATTGTCTTAATATTGTTATGATGACACAAAGCGCGCGTGATTATTTACTGGGATAAACTGTCATGATTGTCAGATGCTGCGAAAAGACACGTTGATCCCTCAACCATTTCCTGTGCCCCGCTCCGACGCCCTGTCAACAAAAAATGATATCACGGCAATGGGATAAGAAATAAATAATGTCAAAATTTCTGAGCAGATTTGTCTCACCCTTCACCTCTTTTTCCTTTTCTTTCTGTTTTTTTTTCTTAAATAATAAACTGAACTTAAAGGGAACATAGAATGATCGTCATTATTGAAAAGAGCAACGATGATAATGGTCCGCATCTCGTTTGTCCTTTTCTTCCTACTTCGCCGACACCACTTCATACTACAACCATTTGAACATCCGCCTCTTTGCCCCTCCTATTTCCTTCCTCTATTACCTTTTTCATCTTTTCCACTTCTTTATCATCATATTCGTCATCGTCGTCCTCCTCGTGTTCTCCTTCACCCTCCACCTCTATTCCTCACATACCTCTTCGATCGATTCTCCATCTTCCTGCTTTTTCTCGTAATCTTCATCACCCTCCACCCATGCATCGTCTTACTCCCACAACACCTCTTTTCTCGTACATCTCATCCATCCACTTATTCCCCTCCATCCCCTCCTTTTCCACGTCTTTCTCCTTTCCCTGTTCTTCCTCTTACCCCTTTCTCCTCTCCCATCTCTTCTCCATAACCTCCTCAGATCATCCTCATCTCCTTCGCCGTCCCCGACGTCTTTATTCCTGTGAGTTCCCCTCGTCCACCTCATCTTCCTCCTTCTTCCTCTTATTCAGCGCCGTCGTCCTTCTCCTCTTCCAATCCACTCCTCCACCTGTTTACTTCAAACACTTCTTCAACCAACTCACCATCTTCCTTCTCTTCCTCGTATCTTCCTCACCCTCCGCCTCCTATACATTATTTTCTTCCTCCCCACAACTCTTTTTTTTTCTTACATCTCCTCCATCACGTCCTCTTCTACGTCTTTATTCTTTTCCTGTCCTTCCTCTTACGACTTTCTCTTCTCCCACGTCTTCTTCATGACCCCCTCATCCTCCCTTACCACCGTATCCCTCCTTCCACACCACAATTCCTCCTACTCCTCCTCTTACTCTTCCTCCTCCACTTCTACCTATTCCTCCTTCTTCCTTCTACCCTTCAGTTTCGCTCCTCTTCCTCCAATTCCTCTTCTTCCACCTCCTCCTCATCACCACTATCCGCATCCTCTTTTATGATAATCTTTCTCTTGGCCACCACGTACCACCGTAATACATCCTTGATCTCCTATTTATTTTAGGTTTTAAAGAAGATCCTTATGAATATATCAAATCATTTATGAACATTATCCCTTTCACAACCGGTAATGAGGAATCCAAGCCTGATTACAAAAGGATTTTTCAAGATTAGAAAACCAAAGACTGTAATCTTCGTTTTTCTACAATTTCATAATAAGTTGTATTTCCGGATTAGATCATATTACAAAAGCAACTATTTTTGTTAAATCGCATTTACGTCATTTTCAAAGCGACGTGGCAACCCGTTAAGTTGTTTCTACCTCATTTGTTCGTTTTTCCTCGTTATGGGCTTTGTCAGGGCTTTAAAGACAATATGCAGTACATAAAACGTTGCGGTGAACTCTTCAATAAAAGTGAAGAGTTATATCGCTTTATAATTAGTACTCCAAGAGACGTGATATAAATTTATCCACTCAACGACTCCATCTGTCAAAGCTATAAAATGCGTATGATATAGGTTTGATAAATGCTGGACATTTTATTGATGTATCTATTTCGGGGAATGGCTATTTACTTCGTTCAATAGATCCCAACGACAATATTTTATATTTATATCACTGTAATAGTTTCTAGAACAATTTAATTGGTACATACATGACTTGCCTCATAAATAACAGTAGCAATACGTTGAATGACTAATCATCTATAGTCTGTCGTTAAAATTGAATTAACATGCAGTCGATTGGGTATTTATATCGACGGTTGTCGAACATCATTGCCCTTAAAGGGAAAAAGTAGGATTGGAAAAAATATATATATACTTTGGGATAAAACTATTGTACCATCAAGTACATGTACACTGTTCAGGACTCTCTTGTGTAAATTTAATTTCATGATCAACTGTTTAGTAGTTTTTAAACAATGACCATCAGTGCTCACTGTGACAAGCAATTGTATAGCTTTGTGTGGGATCAATTTTTATCAGGGCACCAGATTAATTCATTAAAAGTAAGTTACTGCTTGTTTCTCTACAAGTAATCAAATTTCAAGACAAATCCTCCCAGTTAGGAGATAAATTCCAGATGTTGTATATATTGGTATATGTTTTAACCTTTTTGTTTCTTGGAGTATTTTTTTTTAGTTCTCCCAATCATGCCAATGCCATTTAACTTTGATTTTGTAATTTGGAAAACTGCTTCTAGGAAATAAGTCAGTTCCTTGTATTATTCATCACTCTCAACCAAATAAATAATTCGGGAAAATTTTGTTTTTGCATTAGTAGAGAGACAAAACACGTCCTATGTCACTCCGTAAACTCTTGGAAATTGATTTGTTCATATTGTAAAGGACATTGACATGAATGGGAGAAATAAAAAAAATATATATATATATACCCCTATAGAACCAAACTGGTTGAAAGATATACCGAAGATACACCAGATGAAGGTTATCTTCTGGCTGGAAGGATTTATCTTGAATTTGTTTACTAACGGAGAATCAAGCATGAACATGCCAGACCTGAATCATTCTTGAGTACCGAGAGAAATCAATCCGACCCATAGAAAGCTAAATAACAAATTTGTCCGTCACACATGTCACAAGGCAATCTGATGTTCATACTTTTGAAATGAGTCAACTTCTGACCACAAAATTATCACAGGAGAATCCTTGCATAATTTACTTGATTCTAGAATAGTTTTACCCCAAGTTGAGGTCTACCCGGAATCATGTCATTTACCTTTAAAATGTATCTTATAACAATGTTTAAAAAGTTTAAACATTTTGAGCAACGTGATCCTCCACGCTACTGGTGTCTCCGATGAGGTCCAAAAATGAAGCCCTGAAATAATTTGAGTTGAAAAAACGATCATTGGGTGCTTTTAAGAAGTGAAACTTCTTGAGCGGCAATTCTAGTTCCCCCATAAACTGATGTGTTCTTGAATTTTCGTCGGCCGACAATAATTCATGTGCCGATTTTTATTCGTACACAGTTTGCTAATGACAGCATAACTGTCTAAAGTTTTGTGTTCTAGGGTGTTAATTTGTCCATCCAAACACTATCATACAGCATAGAGAGCAAAATTTCACTTTAAAAAATCGGGCTTCCACGGTGTTATACTGTATATCTTTAATGTCAAAGCATTCCAAACATGTAGAACTCGTGTACATTTTTATCGTTGAATTTGACCCCTCCCCATCGCTGTAAGCCTGGATTGACCGGCGAGTATAAGGGATGAGGTAGGATAAATGAACTCGGTTCACGTTTCATGATTGTATAAGGTACGTCCATCGACGGATCCAGGGGGCATGGGGGTACTTGCTTCCCCCTGCTCACAGAAAACACGTAAAGACACACAAATTTACAATGACCACAGTTTTGAAAAAAAAAAATGTGACCTACATGATCCTCCATGCCCAAAGTGTCTTTGATAAGGTATAAAAATGAAGCTCTGTAAATATGGTACATCAAAATGATTATTTAGTGCTTTAAAAAAGTGAAAATCTATAAGTATGTACTCAGATTGACCGGATTCACCCTGCCCATTTCCTCCCATAGACTAATGTGTGTAGATCTATGCTACTTTATAATTCCAAGGGAGATGTTATTCATGCATTTCATGCCAGTGGCAGGATACAGGGTAACTTTTCAAATTTTTATACATGTATTCTAGGATGTTTATGTCTATTTAAGCACTACTATGTAGCTCAGATATCAAAATTTGACACCTTTTTTTTTAAATAAATCTCCACAATGTTAACGCGTAATAAAGCGCAAAAAAAGTCCTCCCAACAAGAAGTTTTGTGTCTTCAAAATATCTAAGGTTGTTGATTGATTTCTAGTGACCCCCACCCCTCCGAGAAAAATCCCCGTTTACCCTCGGCAAGATGATTCTGAATCTGCCACTGACGGAAGAATTGGCACACTGTTGCAAGTTAGTTACAAGTTTGAGGGAGTGATCAGAGTTGTATTCTGAAGGGAGGCAATTAACATAATAATGATGAACTCCAAATCGCCGCTTATTAGGTTAGAAATGCCTGTTGGGTATGAAGAACAAAATAAGTTGTAGAACATTGAATCTAATCCACGAAATAAATAGACAGAAAAATTGCATTACCCGTGTTGGAGATTGTCTTGCGCTCCCCCTACCCCTTATTATACTGTGTGATTCAGAGCCCTTCATTCACTGGCGCCCGCCAACGGTCACACACGGACAATCAGTTTTGTCATCTTTTGGTCATTCCGTCACTCAAATCCATATCTCATCCATATGCCTCTGCGGCGACTGTTCACTCCGCACATTATCCTAGCATTGATCCCCTTTAATGAAATAACATGTCTTGAACTAAATCGGGTTGAGCTGGACCAATTTCTTGTGGCTATTTTTGTTTCCTTTTTCGTCTAGTTTTCTTGTTCATCTTTTGTGTGCCGCTGTTCTTCTATCAATAACTTCACTCGCCGTGTAGTTACTGTGTTATCTGCTGTTTCAGTGGCACCATTTATACAGTAACTTTACTGCTATTTCCATTTTGAAGCTTGTCCTATTATTGTCACAAGAGAACATGAACATAACTTTTAACTCTACGTAACTTGGTAAAGCCTATCTTAAACAGCTACACCCATAGTAAAGAGAAGTATACACAAACACTTGCGATAGCACCAAGGCTGCCACTCGTAGGGGAAATCCCCTACCGTAGGGGATTTTGGCCTTGCGCAGGTTGTAGGGGATACCTACGGGGAAAATGACTTTCCGTAGGGGAAACGTAGGGGATTTTGATGATTTGTAGGGGATGTAGGGGGTTTTGACAATTTTCAGAAATATTCTTGGAATTCTCAATGGATTTCCTATATCTTCGTCCATTTTGTCCATCTCCGGCGAAGAAATCGTGATCAATATTTTGCATTTACTAAGGTTATTTTGTAGGGAAAACACACCTTCGTAAGGAAAAAGTTAATTTTCTAAGGGAAAACATGGGTTCGTAGGGGAAAATTGTGATAATTAGGCGTTGGGGAAAAGTAATGTGCGTAGGGGAAAATACGCATGCGGCGTAGGGGAAAATCACAATTTTGAGTGGCAGCCCTGGATAGCACACCAACCAATTTTCATTTGTGAGTGTATGAAATTATGGAAACACAAAATCGGTCATCCAGGAAAAAAAATCCCGCGTATGAGGGTTTGTGTGTGTCTCTGTTTCTGTAATTCAATGACAAATAAATTAACTATCTGTAAGATACAGAGAGGATAAATAGTGAAGAAGGCGTAGAAACACTCTTAAAAATGTTGGTCAAACATTCATTGGTGGATATGTTTTCGACCGACAATATTGGTGATAATCGAACATTATTTGGGTCAAAATAACGGAATTATTACTCAAAACCTATCAAGATAATTGTATTGTTTCATTTTTACCGCTCGCTTGGTCCGACATCTACCAATATGTTTTAGTTTGACAACTCTTTTTAGAGTGAACCTGTGCATACCGTCCCTTGCCAAAAGTAATTGCAAAATACTGCACTGCCCCCCATGACAAAAGGGCATAACTGACTTTTTTTCGAAATTGAGTTATGTAGTTCAGCATGTTCAGAGTACTCAGTACATCATGTTAAACATGCAAAAAAAATATATATTAATTGGAAGTGTCCCTTTGTTTCATAATCCGCTTGTTAAAAGGACACTGAATAGGGCTTTAAGGCTTTGAACAAAATACATTTTGCTCAATATCTCCAAAACACCAAAATGTCAGTTATGCCCTTTTGTCATGGGGACAGTATAACGCATGCATTTTGAGTTGAAGGGGTCTTGCCACAATGATGTCCTAGTGAAGTTATCACTCGAAAATAACAAATGATTTGAAATAAAGTCAGTCAATATTATTTCTCCTTTCTTCTTGGAGAGATTATCCAATGCAGGCGCACCCACGGTAGAGGAGCTGGAACACAACATTTAACATTTTGGCCTCGTTATAGGGGTGGGGTGTTTAATTCACCCGATCGTAATTCGGTTTCATATTTTCCTTGAAACGATTTTGATGGGTTGGAAAGACTTCCAACAAACAAAACATGCCAATATTCCTAATCTGAAGCGGTTTTAGAAAGAAGACCACACCCAGCGAAGAAGAAAGCGCCTCCTATCTTCATAAGACAGTGGTAAGGAGGATACGCCCTATATTTTAGACAGGATCTTAATGTGGTGTGTGTGTGTGTGGTGTGTGGTGGTGTGTGTGTGTGTGTGTGTGTGTGTGTGTGTGTGTGTGGTGTGTGTGTGTGTGTGTGTGTGTGTGTGTGTGTGTGTGTTGTGTTGTGTATGTGTGTGTGCGTGTGTGTGTGCGTGTGCGTGTGGTGTGTGTGGTGTGTGCGTGTGTGTGTGCGTGTGTGTGTGTGTTTATGTGTGTGTGTTGTTGTGTCGTGCGTGTGTGTGTGTGCGTGTGTGTGCATGTGTGTGTGCGTGTGTGCGTGTGGTGTGTGTGTGGTGTGTGTGTGTGTGTTGTGTGTGTGTGGTGTGTGTGTGTGTGTGTGTGTGTGTGTGTGTGTGTGTGTGTGTGTGTGTGTGTGTGTGTGTGTGTGTGTGTGTGCTTTATGTGTAGGTGTGTGTATGGATGCAACCATGACACAAATAGTTTCTTTTCATCTTCTTAGGTAGTCGTAGATTTTCCACACAATGAAAAGCCCTCTGCAGAGACGTGGTTCAAACATGTAGGGAAAGTAGATATATTTAAATTTAAGGGCATAATCACAGTATTAAAACATCTTTTACATAAACCTCCATGCATTATTGCTCTAGAAATGAAGCCGTGAACAAAACTGTGCTCTGAAAGAGTGAAAACATATGATTAGTTGAGTAGGCTACCCAGTTCTGCCGACTACCATGTCTATTTCCCCCATAAAATGGTTTGTAACAGAGACACAGTTTAACAATTGCAACAGTTCAAAAAAATCAGAGCTACACAATCCTCATTGCTCTAAGTTTCTTTGATAAGGTCTAAAACTAAAGCCCCCAACAATTGCACTTCAAAGTAATTAGTTGGAGCTTTAAAAGAGTAAAAAAAAAAATACAGTAGCCAGTGTGACCTTTTCCTGACATTGTCTATTTCCTCCCATCAGACTACTGTGTTATATGTCAGCCTGAGTGATGAGTCTGGAAGGGGTGTTTATTCATGCATACCATTCCAGTGGCAGCATAACTTTCCAAACTTTTGTATGCTGTAGAATGTTTAATTGTCCATTTAAGCACTATCATGTAGCTCAGATATCAAAGTTGGACAGGCTTTTTTTTTAATTGAAGTTCCACAGTGTTAGCTGGTGTAGGATTTGTCACATAGGATTTCTATCCAGACAAACTCTTGTGTGGGAGAATAACTTTCCAAAGTTTTATATTCTAGGATGTGTAGTTGTCTATCTAACTCAGATATCACAGTGTGACTTTGTTTTTGTACTTTAAAGCCGCGCAATGCAAAATAATGTATCTGATATGTTTAATAACAACAAGTTTTAAAGACATTGTATAACAATGTTTCCAGTTTAAAAAATCTGAGGTACATGACCTCCATGCTACCAGTGTCTCTGATACAGTCTAAAAATGAAGCCATGAAAAAAAATTGCAGTTTAAAACGATCATTAAGTGCTTTGAAAAAGTGAAAATCATTGAGAGACCATTCCAGCTTTGCCCCATAGACTGCCATGTTGCAAAATTTCCTATCGGCTGAGAATAAATTATGTGCCAATTTGTATCTGCACATATTGTACTATTGACAGCATAACTGTCCAAACTTTTGTGTTCTCGGGTGTTTATAGCGTCTTTAAAATAAAAGTAGATGTCAAAGCACAAAGTAAAGGCTGCAAGCGAAAAAAAAAAGTTGCATTGCAGATATCGTACCTTTTATATCACCAAGCATATCGACTAACATTTTTATGAATACCTTAACACTTAAGTGTTTAGATCTTCACAAAAGTGTTTGTTGACGCGTTTATGATTTTCAATACCTAAACACTCAAACGTGTTTATGATTTCATATTGAACGTGTTTACAAAGTGTTCCAGAAATAAACACGAACTTTTGATATCAGATATAGGTGATACACGGAATTTCTAAATAAACGTGTTTATAATATCCAGACAAACATGTTTAAGTGTTTATAAAGTGTTACAGAAAAGTGTTTTATAAAAGTGTTTAGTGTTTTTACAGTGCAATGTTTACAAAGAGGGCGCTTTTCCATTCTGTATATCGATTATGTGCCTAAGTGACTGCAGAGAACGAACACCCAAACACTCGATCTATGCACAGATGGTAAGCTTTTATCAGCGAAAAGGAAGGCGGTGAACTCACGATGAGCGGCCATCAATTTGCATTGTGTAAACAGCACAGCGCGCTCGGTTCAACATGTCAAACGCAATTATAAGTCAGGTTCCTTAATTCCGTCTTTCTCGGAGACAACTTGATCGTTCTCCCTCTTTAGATTTGTCTTCGAATGCATCTTTCTCATTCTCCCTTCAGCCCATCCCTGACAAGTAGATCAGTTAGCCTTTGGCCCCGAAATTTAAGTAGCGTCCTAAACAGCGTTTTATACATCTTCAAGTTAGTAATCCGAGCCCTTCTCGAAATTATTCCTTCCCTCACTGACCAACGTTAGAGGCCATAGTTAAGTACTTTACATCGACCGAATACCGAGATGGCGGTGTAGGCAAACCTTTTTGTGGAGTACTGTATGTCCGCAGGACAGACGGGCAGCTATTCACGGAATAACCTCGTGAATTGG
>JZLH01S0603400.1:14966-17466 GCA_001188425.1 Eucidaris tribuloides | reverse complement strand
TGAGTAATTGTAAAATTATCATTGTGTTTGACTTTCATTAGGATTCTGGCAATTTTACAAGGTCCTCTCTATCGATCAACACACGTCACTTCACTAAAAACCATCACAACATCATTAAATACAATTCACTCTCCATACAAATGCATGCTGAACTGATGTGCATAATTATGTACAGCTTTTCACTTTTGACTTCGCCCCTTATTAAAATGGCTTCCACATTCCATGAATCCATAATCATGGCAAATGAAGTATCATTGTAAAAAAAACTAGACGGGCTTTTCAATGATAAAGGTAAAGGTGGGAGTTTATCGTCTTCTATCACTGTAGAACAAAGTTCACACGACGTCGTACATTATCCCCTGATCATTGGACCCATATAAAGCCCATTGTTGGGATTCGCCTTAATGCAGGATCTAGGCGTATATATATCTTTCTTTTTTTTCTTCTTTCTTTCTTTCTTTCTTTCTTTCTTTCTTTCTTTCTTTCTTTATTAACTTATTTTAAAGCAGGGAAGTCCCGTTCAGAGCCAAATAGGCCTGCTTTACAAGGGAGCCCTGCGTTATATACAATGAATTACACAAACATGAAACTATAAATATACACGTACATAATAAAACAATAAAGCAAATCAGAAGAAAAATAAACAACAATTAACATGAAACGAAAATAAGTTATCATATGCAAACTTGTGAAATTACGGATCAAAGGGAAGATTGATATTGCCGGAGGCGTTTTTTGAAGATTTGTAGTGAGGTTGAAGACTGAATATATATTGGTAATGAATTGTTTTTACTGGCAGTGTATATGAGAGGGACCGTCTTTTAGATTCTGTTCTTGGTTTTGATAAATATAATGGGTTGGAGTATACAAGTCTGGTAGAGTAAATAATGTTTCGTCGAATCACCAGTTGACAGAGATATGGGGGCGCTAAATCATTCAATAGTTCATATACCATTACACAGTATTGATACTCCAGTCTCTTATCTATGGATTGCCATTGAACAGCATTTAGTAATGATATAGTAGGTGTACGGTAATCTGCCTTTAATACGAGGTGAGAGAATTTGTTTTTGTTTCATATATATATATATATATATATATATATATATTATATATAATATAATATATATATATATAATTCCATACCTTTTGGGCTTCCTACGTGCGCAACCAGTGGTCTTCTCGATACAACACGATCCTCAGGCGACTCAGGAATTATAACGCGTCTGCCCCAAAGCGATCGAGCACTTTTCGCTGGCGAGTCGAACATTTTCCATGTATTATAATATATATATATATATATATATATTATATAGTATATATATATATATATAAATTATATATAATTATAGCTACGACGCTCAACGTCCTTGTTTCCTGGACGATCTTTGTCTCGAGGAGAAGTACCTAATTATCACCAACAAGGACGCGATAAACAAAAGAACGGAGCTGGTGTCTAAGTGCAGAAAACCACCCAAGCGACAAACAGCTGATCCATCACACTACACACCAACCAGTCAGTCAGCCTGAAGATCGTCCAGGAACAAGGACGTGAAACCGTCGGGAGCTGACCCACTGCTTACAAGGTACGCCTATTCGCTCTGCTGCATACCTATGTAGCATCGAACACTTTTAGCCGTTCCTCTACAAAACGGTTCTCGCTGGATATATATAAACTCCTCAAAAAAGTTTGGAAATCTGGGTTTGATCAGTTATATCTGCCGTTTCGGAGTAAAAATCAATGCAAGTTTGGTATCACCGAAAAGATTATTTAATTTTCTTTAAAATGATACCCCACTTGTTATGATTATGCCATTAGGGAAAGGGCAGTATCTTAAAATGTGGTGTAAAGTGTAAATTGAAAAGCTGCAAAATGATCAAAGTTCGGCAAGTCACCCAATTTTGTTGTTGTTGATGAGTGAGTTTCCCAATCTCTCTTTGGTTGTTATGCACTCTAATGTGAATATTGGCACAGATTGAAACAAATACCTGCGCAGGTAAGCAAACAACAACAACAAAAAATGAAAAATAAACAAATAAACAAACATGCATGGCATATAAAAATGGACACAGGGCATTTAATATCACAGACCTTTCACCACATTAACTCAACAAGTATAGGTTTTCCCGGTCATTTTCACACGTTTTGCATTCCATTTGTTATCCAGATCATTCAGTTTCAAGTGAAATGGAATGAACCGTGATACAAATCATTCTTTTTCTTCCAACTGATATTCAATTTCATTTCAACGCATTCGGTTTCTCAAATACTGAAGTCAAATTATAAGCCACACAACGTGTTTTCAATTTCATGTGGTTAACAAGTGTGGGTCTTTCACGCATTCATTTTCAAGAATGTGCAATCGTCTTATTAAATGCGCTCATTTAATTTCAAGTCACATGAGGACAATGTACAATGTGTACTTCCTGGCCAGCTGTGAAGTTCTGGTGTGGAGGAACAATTTGAAGTTAAGAATCTCAAGATTTGTAACAATTAGGG
>JZLH01S0603400.1:0-10967 GCA_001188425.1 Eucidaris tribuloides | reverse complement strand
CCTCTTAACCTTTTCATTATTTTCGATTGTAAATGATTTTTGAAAGCACAATTCGAAAGGAATGGCAAAGATAAGAGGAATTCTGCAGGGGCGTAGCTATGGGGGAGAGGAGCCTGGGGGGGGGGGCAGTGCTCCCCACAAATTTTGTGTGCCCCCCAGAAAATTTATGACCGGGAAAAATTTTTGACCTGGGATTTGGAGGAAAAAAATTGGCCACTTCCGCTCACGCAGCAGCCCCCCCCCCCCCCCCGCTGAGCGAGTTTTTGGCTACTGGCGTGGCCTGGGAAAAAATGTGGCCTGGATTTGGAGAAAAATAAATTTTCGTCACTACCCCGCCACCCCCCCCGCCCCCCGGCAGCTGGGGTGAACGGAAAAAAAATTAACCTAGGATTTGGTGCCCCCTACAAAATTTCAAGGCCCCCCAGTACCCCCCAGCTGAAAAAAATCCTAGCTACGCGCACCTGGAAGTCTTGCTGAATAGCAAGAAGTCTGATGATCATATTCTCATTTTCTGCAATTTTGGCGCAAGCCTATTTTTGAACCCCGACAAAAACGTTCCGTGTTCGCTCAAGCATGAACGAAACTTATTTTTTAATGGCATTTAAAAGATAGACTTCAGAGCATCTATTAACATCAAAATATAGACATCATATTTGAAATAAAATTTTGATGGACTTTTCAAAACTGTCCCCTTTTTTTGATACGCACTGTATATAGGTCCAAACATCCTTGATGTTGTTTCCACGTGGGCGTGAGCCTCAACCAAGATCTTTCTTGGCTAAGCAATTACATATTCTTCCGTTAATCCTGGCATGTATACAGTGTGTCTCAAAAATAATTGTGCAAGTCAAAAGCGCCCTCTTTGGTAACGAGAAAAACATTTTTGTGACGACATGCTTGCATCACCATCAAGGGCATAGTCTTAGCTTTCAAATGCCGTTTGTTTTGTTCAGTTTGCTTGTGAGGAAGATGAATGCTTGATTAAATATTCATTAGGAAGTAGCCTGGCCACTACTAGTCTTTATTCACAACCTTTGTAAAAAAGGAAATAAAATTTCGTGCCCTGAAGATGTTTTTTAAATGTTTTTAATGGATTTGCAGTGTTGAGAAATGATTCCATACATTCAAAATAATTATGTCGATGCTGCTGATGATGTAATTTAACTATAAACAAGATTAAGGAGAACAAGGAAATCCATGATTGATGATTACACTGAAAACTAATGTTTGTTAGCTTAAGGCAAATCTGGTACTGAATGACAAAGCATGGTAACACATGCTTGCATCTTACCCTACATGTACACATTTAATTGAGACTACCAGTGGCCAGGCTGATTTCTAAGGAACATTGATAAAGCATACATCTACCCCAGACCCAGATGAGAATTTTGCATTCCACAGTTTCCAATGTCGATATGTACTGCCATTGTTTATTGCTATTGTGTGTGGACAAAGCACACACTCTCACACACACCATTTGATTTTTGTACAGTTTCAGTTTTGTACAGGGGGTTGGATATTGAGCAAAATCTGAACCCTAACTTTTTAAATAAGCATGAATTACATAAAAATGATTATTGATATCGTATTCAAACCACCTCCACTAAAAGTGTCCACTCTTCAGCTATATCTTGTACTCATGCCAGTATTATCTGGTGTATAGTTTTTGTGTTATTGAATACCAAAATTAACAAACATTATTTTTAACACCTAGTACATACACACACACACCACAGACACACACAGACACACACACATAATAGACACAAAAACATACAGAAACAATGGTAGTGCATGTTCATAGCTGAATATTATTTTATTGCAATTAAAACCATCAATTTCTTTGTACATGTAGCACATATTTTCAAATTACATGTGATCTATGTGACCTTGCATACATGTATATGTGACCTAATGCATAGCCCTATGGACTACCTTGCATAAATTTATATGTGATCTAATACACAGCCCTACGGGCTACCTTGCATAAATTTATATGTGATCTAATACACAGCCCTATGGACTATCTTGCATAAATTTATATGTGACCTAATACACAGCCCTATGGACTATCTTGCATAAATTTATATGTGACCCAATACAAAACCCTATGGACTATCTTGCATTAATGTATATGTGACCTAATGCACAGCCCTATGGACTACCTTGCGTGTATGGGACCTTATACACCACCGTATGGACTACCTTGCATAAATTTGTTTGTGACCTAATACACAGCCCTATGGACTACGTTGCATGAATTTATGTCATCTAATACACAATTATTATAATACAAGTATATCAAATTCATAATTTTGTCATACAATAACTTTGAAATTCAATGTAATGAAATACAGGAAGCCAAATATGCAAATATCATGCTTCATGTAGAATTTGATAATCATATAGATTATCAATGTTGTTTTAAATTTGTTTTGGCGAACAATAATGTCTCTATTTAACGATCATTAGATCTCGACGGATTTAGTCGGCTTTCATACATCTCTTGATAAAACGGCATTGCCTCATCAATACACCGGATGACGTCATTTGTGAGTTGGTCACGTGGTACGACATCAGATGGGGGCATGTAATGGGTACTCGTCATGGCAGTATGGTAAAAGTGATAGAGACTGTCCACAACTCCTTCTCCAGCAGTTTTCCATGATCTTAATTCATCCGTGGATGCCGGCCATGTCAGTAGCTTATCGCTGTAAGGCAAACCAACCGCATCGAGGTACGCCCTCAACGTCTTACCAGGGTTAGTAAGAAGATCGGTTGTATCGATCACGATCGGGTTAGGATCAATGGTTTCCCGAACATGCTTCCAAAAGTCATAATGTTTTTTATAAAACGTGCCCGGTAACAAGCCCAATACGTCGTCCGCTTCTACGTCGAACTCTTCCAACGTCTTTCCTGGAAGAGCTCCCATCGCAGTCAGCTGCTTGTACATCGCTGTCCGATAAGAGACGAAGACACGCCTAGGATCTCGAATGATAAAGGTGTGCTTGAAACCAGCTGGAAGAAACTTGTTGAAGTCATGAGACATTGCATGTGATTGATCCTTGACGAAGATGTATCTGCCAGTTGCGTTTTCGAGAGCTTTCTTCGCATTTGGGTACCTATAACGAATGGGAAGAGGGTGAAAAAATTAATACTCTATAGCAGTGTTGTAGGACTCGAGACCGTACTCGGACTCGAGTCTGAAAATCCCGGACTCGGACTCAGACTCGGACTCGGAGCCTAGGACTCGGACTCAGACTCGGACTCGGATACATGGGACTCGGACTCAGGCCCGAGTCCCAATGGGTTTTGCAAAAGTGGAGCATTCTCCATGCTTTGATGTATTTTTCCACTTGTTTCCACATCATCTTGTATAATTTTCTTACACCTGTCAGGTATCTCCTAGAGCATAGATGTATAATTCTATATTTAATGCAAGTTCTGTGTCTTACAGGACAAGAGCACCAAAAAGAGTGTGCCTCATTTTTTTTAATGGTGTGTTTATTCAAGAAATAGAACTGTTTTGAACAAACCTGAACTGAGTCTAGAACAGAGCAATTAAACTGTATCACTGAACCATAAAGGGCACTGTAACTATTTGCTATAGAGAAAAAATATATATAACAATACAAATGTTTTTTAATGAATCATGCATTTCATAGTTTCATAATAAGTATTTAAGGAGTAGTAATTTATTAATTCCAGATGACTAAAGTACACCTGACAACTCCCATGGAAGACAACTCCCCCAGTGGACAGCAACCCTTCGAGAACAGCTTCTCCCGGGGACGACTCCCAGGCGGGACAACTCCCGCTGGGGATGACTCCCACCTGACAACTCCCCAGCGGAAAACTCACACTTAAATAAGTATTCGCAGGACAGCTCCTGTAAGAAATTCTCCCCAAGGTCAACTCCCCTGGGACGACTCCCATCTGACAACATCCCCCAGAGAACAGCCCTCCCCGATAACAACTCCCCAGACAACTCTCACCTGAGAATCTCTCCCGAAGAGCAGTTCCCCCTAGAACTCCCCGGGAGACTCCCACCTGACAAACTCCGCCGCGACGGACTCCCACTTGACAACTCCCCGCAAGAACCACTCCCCCAAGGACAACTCCACCAGGGATGACTCCCACCTGACACCATCCCCCAGAGAACAGCCCTCCCCACGACAATTTCCCCAAGGAAGGACAACTCACCCAAAGCGTAAACAACTCCTCCCAAGGACAATTCCCACCTGACAACATCCCCCAGAAAACAGCCCCCCTCCCGGAGAGCAACCCCCCCCCCTCGAGAGCAACCCCTTCCCGAGGACAATTTTCCCCAAGGACAACTCCCCCAAGACAACTCGCCCAGGGACGACTCCCACATGATGAGTCCTCCAAAGGCAACTCTCCCAGTGACGACTCCCACTTGACAACTTCCCAAAGAACAGCTCCCCCTCGAACAACGCCCCATGGACAAATCCCCCAAAGGACAACTTCTTTCAAGGATAATTCCCACCTGACAACTCCCCCGAAAAACAAATGATCAGGGGACCACACCCACCTGAAAACTCCCCCATAGAACAGCTCCCCCAAGAATAACTCCCCCCGGTAACCCCCCGCTCATCCCATGGACAACACTCCCGGGACGACTCCCACATGACAACTCCCCCTGGGACAATTCCACTGGAATACAACTCTCCCTGAGGAGTTAAACAATGTTTGCAGTTTAAAAAAATACGAATTGTCCTTGCAAGAGACTTGTCCTGGGGGAGTTGTCCTCAGGGTGAGTTGTCCTTATGCTTCAATTTCAACCCTTTTTACGAATATTTCGGTCGTCTTGTCAGCGTAACACATACACTGTCGGACTCGGACTCGGACTCGGACTGTAAGGACTCGGGACTCGGACTGCGGAACTCGGACTCGAAGACCATGGGACTCGGACTCAGACTCGGACTCAGAGACCCGGACTCGGACTACTCGACTACAACACTGCACTATAGTTGTCAGAGGAAGGCAAATCAATTTGCTCAATACAAAGATTGTCGACTTCTTAATATCGAACTTTAAAAAGAAAATAATGTGAACAATTTAAATCAGTCATATCTTTGGAAAAACAATTTGAAAATGGTACGATAATATATATCATTTTTAAATGTATTAACAATGCTTGTATTAAATTCAAACCCTTTTTCCGAGTCATGAGTGATCATCCAGGGCCATCGCTATCAATATGGGTGGGAGTGTACTCGACAGAATCCCTTCGCTCTGAACCGACAAGTAAACAAGCAAAAAATAAATAAATAAATAAAAGGACTCTGTTATTTTACGCGACAGATAACTATTTTTTTTGTAATACACTCTATTACATCTAATTTACCTTTGTCAGTCAAAAGTTGTGATTACTCTTGTTCAGTTGTTCAAAATCGCGTTTGTATCGCTTTTCGTATGGATGATCAATCAGCATTGAAACTTCGAAACAGAACACGTCCATTACAAATCATCAAAACAAAATAACAACCTAAACAACGAAAAAATAATAAAAGAACTCACATAAACAATAAGTCTTGATAAAATATGTTATAATTTGCGCATTTTTGGCGTTAAAAGGCCATAACAACCCCTTAAGAGTGAAACTGAACATTCACACTGTTCATATTAAACAGCACATGTGTTCTAATTTCATGTGCTATGTTATTCACCCCTTTTGAAAAGAAATACATGTAATAGAACAGTATGACATTGAAATGCTTGAAATATGTTTGAGATGATTACATAACCATTTCACGATCGTTTTTACACCGTTTAATCATGGACCTAAGGTTTAATACTTTCTATGTCAAAAGATAGTTTAAACAATATACAAAATCTGCGCTATTGCAGAAAATCCATCATAAATTGACAAAATCAAATGGAATGAAATAAATTCTTTTGAAATGTATGGTATTTTAGCTTTATGAAAATACCATTGTATATGATTTTCATGTAATAACAAATAATTTTCACTTGTACCATTTTTTCGACACACTGAATAATAGAATACCTGCTAAATACGATTCTCTTATCTATACCCAATACAGTATTTGATCCGACTTACGAGAGTCGTTGTGGTTCGAGTTTCGCGTTTCCAAAGGTATTCATGATTTCAGCAGCGTGGGCAAATTTGTCTTCATTGCCGTCATATTCCACTGGTAATTCTTGCTTTGTAGCGCCGAGATATACCGATCTCACCGCAAAACTGTAGGCGAAAGGTTCGAGCCAAATGGTAATGCCATCGATAGAGTTCAAGCATTTCGTTAATGCGGTGGAAATGGTGCGTGGAATACACCACAAGAAGACACGAACTGGTGACTCTTCAGATGTGATCAGGTTACTCGCCATGGTTGTAATACTTTGTCTTTGCACTATATGTAGCCTTGTAGGCGTATATAATGTGCTGCGAGTATTTTATTCTTTTGTGGACGGATAGGTATTCCTGAAGGTTAAAGGTTTTGTTTGCTACGTATCAATCAAGGCCAAAGTCCATCAATAGCTGCGTTTATACGTGACAATAACCCCGAGATGAGAGTAACCCCGAGGAGACAAATATTTCCCCAATATTCCACCGTCGTCTATACGTGAGCTGGGGATCAACTTTTGGGTCATTGTTATTATAATGAACCTCAGTTAGGTCTGAGATCTTTTGAATTCCTCACGCTTACACACAAGCTCCGATCAATATGCATTCTCATACTTTATTCAATTAAATATATGTTTTCTCTTCCTTAGCCTAGTGACGAACTATTTATGCCACCTGATCCTATGAATACATTTTAAATACTAAAAAAGCGCAAATTGCATACATTAGTGTCGCTATGTCTAGCAAGGCTCTGTCAATCCTTCGGCCAGCTATCATATTGTCGAGAGCAACCTTTGTCAGAAAGGTACGCATGAAATTTGCATGCATTATGAAACTAGTCTCTTCTCTCAGCTCACGGTGGGGGGGGGGGGCACATGTACAGGTTTCAGGGAAGTATATATTTTTTCTTATATCAGCGGTATTCTTCTTATTATTATTGTTTTATATTATTCTGATGGAAATTATCATTGTTAGTAGTGGTATTGATCATCATCACCATTATCAGTATCTCCACCATCACATGACCGTCTTCCTCCTCCTCTTTCTCCTCCTCCTCCTCGTCCCATTCTTGTGATGCTAACGGGAAATGTCTGAAAATATTTGATTATAAATTAGTTCAATCAATCAAACAATCATTTATTTATCTATTGACGTATTTATGTATTTATCTAGTTAGTTACTTAGTTAGTCAGTTAGTTATTTAGTTAGTTAGTTACGTAGGAATTTAGTTATTCATTCATACATATGTGCATTAATTTATTTTTTTTAATATATTTAAAGAGGATGGATTGAGCAACTGCTTTACATGAAGGTCTTGCGAAACATACAGTATATACAAAATGTACTCATTATTTGATATTTACAATACAATAATCCAGGCCAGCTGCAACAAATGTGACTGAGAGAAAGATCGGAAATTGGTATTTTTTAACCATGAATTCGAATTAAAGTAATATAAGGAAACCCCGATTTTGCAAATAGTAATCATCCTCCAAGGCCGAGGGAAATGGTCTGTTCAAACACCCCCATATGCACCTTTCAAAGAAATCCCTCTTTTGTAATAAGTAAAGATCTGGTTATTGTCACCACACATTTACAACCCAGTTTGACGTCATCACTTCTGCTCTGTAAGGCACATCTTCATCTCGCACGACCCTCGTGACTGTGCTCACCAGTCTTCATGATTGGGTACAATAAAACCTTATTATCATTATAAAAGCATTTTTCCCTATGAAAGTGAAAAGAAATTGAAGGCTTATACAATAGACCGGTTCACAAGTTCAAATTTTATGTATATCTTTTTAACAATGGTTGTCCCTAACAACCTGAAAGCTCGCCCGATGCTTACCCAACATAGCAAAAACTAATGTATGCATATTGCATGTTTGGTGTTGAAAATGTATTCATAACAGGCGGATGGTTGTTATGTGGCTCAGGCTGAGTGCGCTAGTGAACTAGTCTTCTTTGCAGACTCTAAAATGTCTCGTGACACGTGATGCCCTTTTAACAAGCTGATTATGAAACAAAGGGACACTTTTAATTAATATGTTTTGTTCTACATGTTTAACATAGTGTACTGAGTCCCCTACACTATGTACATGTAACTCAATTTTGAAAAAAAAGTCAGTTATGCCCTTTTGTCGTGGGGGGGGGGCAGTATTATAGTGTACTATGGAGGTCAAAAACGTTGCATAATCTAGAACTGAGACTGAATATGCCCAGTAAGTACATTGCAACATAATGACAAGGTTCAAGGTTCTACCACCATTTAACTGTCAAAATACCAAAAATATGAACTTTATGTTTTCATAACGAAAGATATGTTTTCCAGACCGAAATTTTGTGATGAAATCATTTCCGAAGTTGGAAATGCAAAATATGCTTTCGGTTTTTTTTTTTTTTTTTAGTATATTTTAGAATTTGTTGGTGTGTGTATTTTGCAATGTAGCTAATGGGCATATGTAGTCTCAGTTCCAGACCAGGCAATTTTTTGACCTGTAAATTACACCCACTCTCCGACCTTGTTTTTGTTTTTTTACATCCGGAGACACTCACTCTGCCTCGAATCAGGACTCTAGTATAGTAGTGGAGCAGATAACCCTAAGAATCATTCAGTTGATGATACAAGCATGAAATTTGGCGCAAATGTAGAGTTAAGATCGCTCATTCAGAAAAGATCCTGGCCACGAAAAAAATCCAAGATGGCGGCCATTTTCCAAGATGGCTGCCAGGTGACAACAAAATTATGAGATACTTGCCAAGTTTTTATTGGATGTGGGTCAAAATTAAGTAAAATTTCAAGTTTGACCTTGTGGGTAGATGTCTCATAGGAAGTTGAAGGTCACCAAAAGGTCAAAGGTCAGAGGCAGGGGTCAGTGACCTTTCTGAGCCCAATGAAGAGTTTTTTGAGTAAGTTTCTATAATTTTCCATAACCTTGCCCTAGTTTGCACAATTGTGACCAAACCTGGGTGGTAGATGTCTCATAGGAAGCTGAAGGTCAAATAAAGGTCAAAAGGTCACCTTCAGGGGTCAATGACCATTTTAAACCCAGGTTAAATTGTTTGAGCAAGTTTCTATTATGGCCCATAACTTTGGACCCATTTGCACAATTGTAACCAAAGTTGGGTGGTAGATGTCTCATATAAGTTTAGGTCACCTGAAAGGTCAAAGGACTGCAGGGCGTCAAACGACCTTTTTGAGTCCAATAGTTAATTTTGGGCAAGTTTCTATTATGGCCATAACTTTTCTCCATTTGCACCAAATTGTGGCCAACTTTGTGGTTAGCTGTCTCATAGACAGGCTGAATGTCACAAAAGCGACAAGGTCACTGGCAGGGGTCAACGACCTTGTTGAGCCAATGTTATTTTGTGGGGCAAGTTCTATTACGTCCCATCAACTTTGCTCCCATTTGCCGCAGCAATGTGGCCAAACTGGATGGTTAGATGCTCTCATAGAGAAGCTAAGTTATCACGCTAAACGTCAAAGGTCATATTTTGCAGGGGTCAACGACCTTTTTTTAGCCCAAAGTTTTTAAGCAAGTTTCTATGGTATGTCCCATTAAAAAAATATGGCCACCAAAAAATTCCAAGATGGCAGTCATTTCTACGACGGCTGCCAGATGCATCATTATGAGATATTTGCCAAGTTCTTTGTTGAATGTGGCGTCAAAATGAGTTAAATGTAAGAATTTTTGACCTTTACCTGCCGACCGTGAATATAGAAAAAACCAACAATACAAATTGCATATGGGCTGCCTTTCTAGGTGGCCGCCAAATACCGATGTCATTGCAACTACATGTATCGTCATCGTATGTCGAGATGTTTGATGATCCAACCACTTCATATGTTTGGCCACTTGAATTCAGAAAAGCAATATGGCATGACTTTGTGTTAACCCCTTTATCACAAAAGTAAAAATAAAAACTGAACAAGGTAACAGTATTTTATTCCCAAAAATAATCTCTTCAGATAATCTCTTACAAACTCTTTCAAAATGAAACATATAGTCTAGGCGGATTGGTGCAAAATATGCTCAAAATTAGTTCAAGTTAATGATTAAAAGCATGAAAATTTGGACACAACTATATTTGGGCCTTATACTATTATTTTCAAAGGTGGAGCAACGGATACGGCATGTTTCCTTAGCAACGGTTCGCCAAAGAACTTATTGCGACCATAGCACGAGCCATTTAAGTATAGTCTTACTCCATTTCGAAAGGATAATATGGCTGTATATTTTAGTATCAAACTATCTGAAACATGATTCGAAGCGCATCGCACTGTAAGTGTCAACTAGCAAAAGTAATCTGTTTGTTGTAGCAACGGATATACCATAAAGTATATGAGTATTTTTATGACGAGTGGAGAAATTTTCCAAACAGAGTTTTGACATGTCATATTTCAAATATTTAACGGTCAAATGTGGCTAATTTTTTTATGGGATCCTTTTTCCTATTTGATGTAGAGTAGATAAATAAAATTAGGCTAAAGGACAAGTCGCTTTCTTTAATACAAGGCTTTTTATCTGAAAAATAGCAACTTTGTGAGAACCAAATGTGACATGCTCAAACAGGGTATACATCCGGTGCAACTTGATCTTAGGGTATATTCAATATTATTTTTTCTCATTTGGTCAATATGTTGCTACATCCAGGTACGGGCAGGAAGCAAAAAGAATGCACATAACTTGTAACTAAAGCGCTTTTCACAATTTCAGATTTTCCAAAAGTCGGAACACGCCGTTACTTTTGGTGTTCCACCTGTTTTTCTGAGTAACAAATGTTCACAGCAGGCTAGATATGACTAGGGCAATGAGATTAAACTTAGTAAACTTCTCTCAATCTTGAAGAATATCTTCCC
>JZLH01S0603396.1:30428-40698 GCA_001188425.1 Eucidaris tribuloides | reverse complement strand
GAGGAAATCGTGATGAATTTATTGCACTTACTAAGGTTATTTTGCAGGGAAAACTTACCTTCGTAGGGGAAAGTGGATTTTTGTAGGGGAAAACGTAGGTTCGTATGGGGAAAATTCGGTAATTGAGGCGTAGGGGAAAAGTTGTGCCCGTAGGGGAAAATACGCATGCACCGTAGGGGGAAATCAAAATTTTGAGTGGCAACCCTGCCTCGCGTTCCTCTCCATCAACCGAGACGGTCGAATAGTAAAGACTATTGACTGCCATACGGTCCGATGGATAATTAAACCGCAAGACATCCGAAGAAAAGAGACGGGTGGTGACAAAAAACGAGAAAAACAGGAAATAGAGAGACAAAACCAAGAGACTTCTTTAGTCGTATTGTTGTCAAACATGATGGTTTATAATAAGCGAGCGTTGTTTCAGGTTCAGCAAGACCAGCGTGTTATAACCAAAGGAAATCAAGCTGGGAGGTTCAACCATCATGAGGCCGTAATTCCGAAAGAATAGATCACACGTCGCGGTTCCATGTGAATCACGCGATATTTTTCATAATGCAAACACGATAGATATAACAAACAGGAGCCTGTTATTAGGTTTCCACTTAACCCTTTGTACGCCACATTAAAGATACGTGCATGGCAAGATTGGAAGCCGTCCTCAATTTAAGACATAATACTCCCAGAATTAAGGTATTGAACATTTTGAAGTCATAATTTTCCCTTTTGTTGTATAATTATTATCTAAACATATTATGCGACGGTGAAATTTGTTGTGTAGTTTTCTGTAAGATCAATTTCTATCAAGACCAGCGATTAATTCTAGTAAATTAATGATTGTTTCTTCTCAAGTACTATAGTAAACAAATTCAGTTCATACTTCCCAGCATAATACAAGATTCAGTAAATTAATTTATCTTTGGCCAATACGTAAATCAAAAACTGTACAGAGTATCAGATATTCAGGTCCCCTAATCTGAAATTCATTACACCAATCAGTATTAAAATGCAATTTTCTTCGTTCATTCAAGCGTAATTACAAGCGTTCTTTATTGTCTAAATATCTTTAAATTCTTCGTTTATGTTCTTGTAATTATCCACATTTGTCTTCTTTTAATCAATTCAATGGTGGACTGACTTATTTGTACAAGCCTGCTATTGTGGGCTTTCTTCAATCTTCCATTTTCACAGTGTAAATATCCAATTTTAGTGCATTATAAGCAATTATTCATAATCATCACTATTCTTTTGAGTAAAATGACTGTATTTGCATGTTTTTTAACATGTATATATTGTATATGGTGAAATAAAACATGAATTGAATTGAATTGAATTGAATTGAATTGAATATACACTCTGGCTAGTGTTATACTTTGTATGTTTCAACTCATATGGTTCTTGAGGCATTTTTGGCTTCTTTCAATTATATATATCACTGCCCTCTAATCCCCAGCAAAGTTTGTCGTAGATTTCTTTCTCCGATGCATGTAATGAATATTTTTGGCGTAACATAAATATTGACAGTCATCTAATATATTTCAAACATGTTTCTTGTCTTTGTAACGCCTTACATACAGACTTAAGGAGAAATTACATCTTTTGGATTTAACTTTTACATTTCCAACAAAATTCAAAAAAGTTAAGTACAACGAAAGAAAGGATTCCTTTGCAATGGTAATGAGGTGGAGAAAACGTATTTTTTCACGTCAATAAACACATTGACCAATGAATATACCAACAGTTTATTCAATGTAAAACTATCATCTCCAAGAAAAAAAATTACTACAATCTGAAATATGATACGGGTCATATGCCATAATTTCCTTATCCCTTCCAAAACGCCACGTTACTATTAATAATAACTCATTTGAAAATCACGTAATGTTTTTGTTCCATACATATTTTAGCTCGATTATTATAATTGCTTAAGATTCAATAACCTATATGGACCACGGCACTGGTAATCACCGTTGATGAAAGGAAAAAAACGAAGAGCATCACAGACACACGTATACACACGCACCCACACACACACACACACACACACACACACACACACACACACACACACACACACACACACACACACACACACACACACACACACACACACACACACACACACACACACACACACACACACACACACACACACACACACACACTTACATGAACGATAATTTTTCTTCTGACTGACCAAAAAAGCTGAAAAGTATGAAGATAATATAAACAAATATCTTAACCGCCATTCCTCAATTACTGATGTCTGAAATCAGAATAATAAATATGAATTACTAAATATTCTACAGATGCTGAATTATGAGTATCAATTTGTTTCAAGTAATTTGAAGTGTATTATTAGCATAATAAGCAACAGCTTTTTAAAGAGCGCCGTCGTGGTTACATGTATATCCCTAAATATGATTGTTCAGAAACCTAGGTTGGGGAATACATGTCTCTTACGTCGAAAAAATGGTAGTATGGAAGAAATATTAATTTATTTTGTTTCCGTAAAAAGTTAACAAAAATGTTCAAAAATTGTACATATTGTCGCCTTTAACTATAAGTTTTGATGTTTATGATTGCATTCTTACTACTAATCCCAAGTCCATTAATGTAGTTTATCTTTTTCTCAGATTTTGTCTTTGACTTCAGTTCTTTGAAAGTGGTGGTTTGTATTTGTCCTTTTTAAACTTTGATTGTCATTTACTCATGATTTGAGGACAGACGTTCTATTTAAAGATTAACAATAATTATGAATCACGTAATAAAGTAGGAATGTCACAAACATTTGGATATTACAGCAGCAAAGATTACAAAATATGATTGACACACAAGCATCAAAATAGTTGTTTACTGTGAATACTTGCTGATGCAAACATATTTGGTTCGATTTTTTTGGTCAATCATGTTATTTCGGAAACAATTAAAAAATGAATATTAGCAAATACATGACTCATTAATACCAGAGTTCAGACACGCGATGAAAAAGGGAACATTTCATTTACGCTAACGGACTTTTAAGATCCTGTTAACGGGAAACGCCCATTGTCTTCTGAGCAAAATAACCACAAAAATATCGCAGATATGTCTAAAAATAGAGATAATAGACCAATGATACGATTCGCTGAATCAATTTCATACCGCGATGAATCTACATAGACGAATCACCACAGAAACCATATTGCAGTCAATGCTTGTGAAAAAAAAACTAACACAACAACAATTCCCATTTATCACGCTGGAGTTGTCGGTCACTATGCCCCGTTCGCCTTTGAAGCCAGGTTTTCATTTGTCGCTGTCTTCGACCGTACAATACGACCCCTTTTATTGTCATTAATTGCATATTGAATCTCAATGCTAAGTACATACTTTAGAAGTGATACCTCATTTCCTGTTCGATCAAGGTTGTTAAAGAGGGGGGTCAAGTTGGGGTTAAGCAAGGGGGCAGGGGTCTCGCCGGTCCACGAGTAGAGATATCTGGATGAGCACAATTAGATTCGAATGACTATTCAAGTCTCATCATTGCTAAATTGACTGATATCTATTCACAGCTATGACAGATGGTGAATAGTTGCGGGGGAAAACATCAATTAAGCGCTTAATGCCTTTGAAGGTATCACAGTTATATGGGTCAGAATAATCCTCTTAGCTATGACACCAAATAACCCTTGATCGGGTACCCTTCTAATAAAAGAAAATAACTTTATTGAGGATGATCACTAAGTTTGCGATACCGAAGTAAAAAGAACGTAGTTTTTTCCTTTCCTCTTTCAGTTAATGTTTTGTCGATAATTTTATACATATTTTTAGATTGCAATTGTAAAAAGATATGGATGGAAAACCACGAAATTGACGTCATAACATGTAACAAATCTGTTCAAGACGCATTTGACCTGAAATATGCATGAATAACACAAAGTGTCTTCGAATTTTGGAGGAGGGTCCTCTATTTAACCTCATTTAAGTCAAGTAAATGTGGACCTTAACCTAAATAGACACCGTTAAACAATTAAGGCCCACAACTTAGAACAGTAAATATGATTTGAAATGTGAAACATCCCGAGGTTGGACTCGAATATTTGCATCTTAAATTCTCTCTGCAAACCTTTCATTCATTGATCCAGAATAGTTTGAAAGATCATACTACTACTAAGTACAGACTACCCCCACATGAACTATTAGAATATTTTCGAGACAGTTTTTAGTAGAGCAAAATGTTTAAAGTTGTAAATCTTAAATTGAATTGTTTGTCAAATATATCCCAATGAGAATGATGTGGTTGTATAACGATCAAGAAAAGCCACACGTGACAATACGATTATCTAAATGATGAGAAGTTTTGGAATATTGCATCACTAAAACAATCCTTTGGAAACACTAGACTGTCCTAATGTTAGCCCTTCCGTCTAGTAACTGGATCTACTATTATTATATGGCCCATCATGAATATTATGAATATTCAGTTATTACACTACAGAATTAATTATTCCTTGGCTGTCCGTCTACTCAAGCCCCGCTTATAACGGTAGCCTACTGCAGCCAAAGTACACATCATTAGGTAATAAGTGTTATCATATTTCGGTCAAATATTTCATATTATTTCGGTATTATATATCTATTATTTCTCGTTTCACTCCTTATATACATGTGTATGATTCAATTACTTTGTATTATGATAATATTTGTCAATCAAATTTTTGTAATATGAATTTACATGTATTGTGCATGTATAAAATTCATGAATTGTTATTTATGTTATTGTTACGAGAAAAATAATATGAAATGCAGTAAAAAAAAAATCTTTTCAAACAAACAAACAAATGTTGGACCTTAGCTGCTGCATATTACTTCAGTCAATATGTTCATTTACTTCTAGTTAAAACTTATCTGTACTCTTTAAACTTTCCAAAAGATGATTTTTAAACAGAGACCTTGAAAGATTGAAATAAGTGAACTTTCAAAAAAAATCGTAGAATGCATGAACCTTTCAAAATGTAAGAACTACTGAGTTTCAAAGTATTGATCGACGCGCAAACGGAAATGCTGAAGGTTCCAACATAATTAAGGAGTTCATCATCAAGTCAGAGGTACGGGCAGCGCCACGGGGATGTCCCTGGAAATTATCAAAATATAGAAAGTCAGTTTTTCGCAGTGTTATGCACGAAATTTAACTTTTGAGACATTGTGCCCCCCCCCCCCAGTTTCGCCCTCCCTAAGATTTTACCCTGGGGCCGCCCCTGGTCCGGGATAATGGCGTTATTGATACGTCAATAATTCGGGTTCGACAATCCCAGTGGAATAATAAATCAAGGCGGAATATATATTGATCCGAGTCGTCATTGATTCGAAGGTTCATTGGAGACAAAAATTCGTTTGTTCTAACATGGATGGTCTTGTCGTTTTTACTTTCTATTAAGAGGGATTTATTTCATACAGTCGAAATACAATACATTTTAGTCAGGGTTGTTTTGCGATTATCCAGATTGTTGGTTCAGAGAGAATAGTAGTAGTAGTAGTAGTAGTAGTAGTAGTAGTAGTAGTAGTAGTAGTAGTAGTAGTAGTAGTAGTAGTAGTAGTATAATTATTTTTTTATTTATTTCGGCAAATCAAGAACAACAAAGGAATATTATACAATATAACACAACGAATTGATGTTTATACGAAGCATGGAAACGGGCACGCACTGGACTGCCAGGGTTAAAAAAAAGTTAACTAAATAACTGTAGTCAGTAATGACTATCTGACCTAGTCTAGTGGATGGTAACATATAGAAACAAAGTACATACGAGCAAAAATAGTAAGGTAAGGCATAAGGCATATAGAAGGACCATTGATCCTCCAAGTCCAATGATGGGGGGGGGGGGATTCGTAAATTTAACACCGATAGTGTTCTACAATATAGATACCGAAAGAAACGAAACCCATGGTGATAAAGCTAATGCTCTTGGTGTTTGAATTAAGTTGTTCGGTGCTTAAATAATATCCGGGGTGTTCAAATTTTACACCGAATCTAAATTGGGCATCACGTACTATGGATGTTATTATTTAACACCCCAGTTTTGCAATGCATTTGGACTGGTAACTGTAATCCATACACTGCATGATTCAATCTCCATAACAATTAACGATGACACTAGGTCTCTGAACCTTGGTCAGTAGGCCTAATGGGCTCTACTTTGGAGTCGATCACTAAACCGTTTTATCAATTTCTAAATTAAAGTTAATAAATTTGAATTAGGCTTTAGGAGTCGGCAAAATATAAACGTTAAAGGTATAGATAACAATGTTTCCCGTTTCAGATACCATAGTTTGACTTTTTTATTTTAATGGGGCTTCTACGACCTAAAGTTTCTTTAATTAGCAAGAAAGTAAGGTACATTCAATGCATTTGACAAGATGTTTGGTTTTAAAGACACCATATAACATTGTGGAAGCCCTATTTTTTTATCGAACTTTGCTATCTGACATATCTGACAGCATGGCAGCCATGCAATTCCATATAGTTGTGTTTTTGTACGTTGTTATTTTATCCCTCCGTCGCGACGCGTCGTCTCATTTGTTTACCTCTTCTTTTGCTGGTTTTGGTTGCCATTCTGTGAGCTTCTTAGTTTCTTTGTTTTAGACAAGTGCCAAGCCCATCTCCATTTCATTTCACTTTATTTCTGTGATATCTTTGACTTTTGTTTCTAATTAACTTACAGGCAAAGAATGCCCTCTTCATATTTCCGTTATGTAACAACAACTGGATAACTTTGAAGTAAAATGAAATACCGATTTTTTCATCCTTTTTAACAGCTGTCCATCTTTTTTTCTCAATCAACTTTACCCCAAACGATGCACCCGTTCGAAAGCGGGTGAACTTGCGTGTGTTGAACCTTGGCAGTCTGCTAATCAGATCGTTTTCGTAAACGCATTTGACAGCTAATGAATCGAGATACTTCGCTAAGAGTACAACTATATTCATCATGATGACACGACAAAGTACAAGTAGACAATCCTCCTATTCTTAAATCCTAAGTCACTATTTTTTTATCTAAGCGAGTTGTTTGTGATACGGGGTGGCGGTGTAAATCAGTCCATCGATCAATATGAACAATTATCGATGTCTTGCTCTAGTTATTGCGTCTACAGTCACTGTTTTTCTACTCACGAGCTTCGGAAGAATAGATCAGATTAACTTGACCTTAAATTACCTTATCAATTGATGGATTTGTAATTCAGCCGTTTTGATTGTTGGTTTTCACTGCATAAAACCGCATTGTAATTTCTTTTTGGTAGTGTTTTGCCGACACATTTTTCTTTTCCGTTCCTTGAGGCGTAGAGGACACTTATTTGTCTCTTTTATTCCTGTTATTTTACAGGTTATATATTGTCTCATTACCTGTCGTTCAAACATAATACGAGCTATGACTGGTTGAATCAAGTTGTTTATCACCCGCGACTCCTGTCGCTTTTAATGAACAATCCCGACGTCTGTTTAGTTGATTATATTATTAGCTTTGCACGTGCGAGTGACAAAAATATCCAACGCTAGATAGAATAAGTGCAGGAGATCTTTATTTTTTTGCACCGTAAATTGTAAACACACACACACACACACACCCACACATCGCTAATTCTGGTTTTTTTTTGGGGGGGGGGATAACATATTGTTTTGTTTCATTCAGGGTCTTTCTCTCAAGTAGGTTAATGGAATCGAAGAATCCAGTTTTTTTAAAGAAAATAATATTTAGGTTTGGTATAAATCAATCGGTTTGCCTGTGTGTAAAAACTGTAACCCTTTTTTTATAATTGTGCGCTTATTTGTTTGTTTGTTTTTTCTTTCTCTCTGTGTGTATTTGTTTACGAGTTAACCTGTTGATCTTCTTACCCTTACAAATCATATTGCATTTGAATGTCCTGCCGTAATGATTTGTCAGGTCATTAGGCGAACCAATTTTTTTTTATAGATTTGATATTTTTGACAAAAACGTAGTATGTCCCTGTTCTTTGATAGTTACTTTAAATCAAACCATGAAAAAGCTCAGTTAGCTCACCCTTCAAGTAGCGGATGATTGGCTCGTGAATTTTATGCTTTTCAACTCTCAATTTCAAAGCACGCACACACACACACACACACACACACACACACACACACACACACACACACACACACACACACACACACACACACACACACACACACACACACACACACACACATACACACACACACACATTTTTTTTTTAGAAATCAAATGTGTATGCATGTAGTTTCTTGAGTGCCTAACTATTCGGACTCATTTTAGTTTACAAGAACAGTTACTCAAAGTATTGGTTGTTCAAACACAAAACACCGACTATCAAGCCAAATGTATATTAAGACCGTTCAAGGGAGACACGAAAAGTGGTCTTTATGAGCAGGTGGTCTTTAAGTACAGGTTCATGTAATACATATTTCAATAAGAAACACTTTTTAAGGGAAACAAAAATCGCGATGTTTACAGAAAGGTGATCTTTCGGAATAGGTTAAACTGTACATCTTACACTTCAGGGCCTTAAAAGGAGAGAAAATGGAGCTGGGCCTTGACATTGTGGGAAAGGCTCAACCGTCCCCTGTTCACTGTGCAAGTGCCAATAATTTGACATGATGTGAGATATATCCACATGACCATCCGTTTATAAACGAGAAAAATATTTCGTCCCTGATATCACAATTCAATTTATATACCACAAAGAATGATCCAGGACTCCTCAAAAGTACATATAGACAAGATACAGCAAAAATAACATTCCGAAATCGTTTAAGCCCATAACAACACCTGTTATTAAAGAAATACTTAAGACCTACTTTGAATTCAATCACGGGTAGCGATTAAATTGGAAGAGCCTTCCTGTCTTGTTCTGTATTTTTACGAGAAAAGTCGTTCTTTGCTCTCTTCTTGTCCCAACAAAACACGATTTCTTCAATACCGACTTGGAACTAAGCCCTCAATGCCGAAACTCAATAAGAGTTTTTCCCCTTTTGAAGAGGTGTTGCGAGAACGGGTCATAAAAGGAGGGATGTATTGTTGGAGATATTTCTTTAAACTATTTGGAGGTAAAACTTGTTTGAAAAAGGGAGGGGTTAAGAGTGAACAGATAGGAGTTAAATGTATATTAAGTAGCGGGGGCATGAGAGTTTCAACCAAGCGGATAAAAAGCCAACAATGGCGAGATCAGGTAAAGTCACAATGCGCCTTTGTTCGACAATAATTCGAATTCTTTGAGAGAGGTGATTTTTCGCCCCAAGCTAGGTCGCTAAAATGGCGGCGGTTTATGAAAGGAAGAGGTGAGAGAGTGAGAGGGGATTCGGCGTTCGCAATGTATTTCAGACCAGCGATAAGGCTTCGGTTAATAACACATGCGTGAAAAAAAAAATGTTGAGAGATTGGAACAAGCTTGATGAGTTAACGTCAGGTACTTAACTTTAGAAGTTTACATTTTGTCGTCCATTATGTATTTTGCAATTCCGGTTTATTGATTAATTCGTGTCATAAGTATATCTTCGAGTCGCGGTTAACATGTTTGTGTGGATTATAACACGGTGCACTGTTGTACACTCTAAAAAAGGCTTACATTCTGTACTGTTTGTATCTTGAATCATACAGACAATCTTTTCGTGGAAGTTTTGTGTGTTTAATACGGATGTTTGTTTCGGAAAAGGAAAGTGTGTCACAGTGGCAGCTATTTAAGAAGTCAATGGTTTGATTTAGTAGTAATGGTTTCCACAGAGTTGAACGAAATAAATTATCCTTTGCAGGTCAAAGTTTAGCAAATAATATAAAAGCTGATTTTATGAATTGAGCTGACAATAATACACGCGCGCGTGTGTGTTAATGTGTACATGTAAATACATGTCAATAGAAATAAAATAAGGAATAAGCTACTATATCATGATGTGTATAATTCGTGAATTAGTCTGAAGAATTTTCTCTACTTTTCGCTAATACCTTATATTACGCCATTCTTCTTTGTTACTCTGTCCATGAATTTAACACTTAATAATAATAATAATACACAGCTTTTATATAGCGCATAACACATCAAATGAAAATGTCCCTATGCGCTGAGAAGAAAATAAGAATATAGAGAAAAGAAAGTAAGGGGAACATAAATAGTTACTGTACTAATGGAGCCTTTGAACATGTTTCCAATGAAATAATAATATAGGTTTTCCCGGTCATTTTCACACGTTTTGCATTCCATTTGTTATCCAGATCATTCAGTTTCAAGTAAAATAGAATGAACC
>JZLH01S0603381.1:0-30359 GCA_001188425.1 Eucidaris tribuloides | reverse complement strand
AAAAAAATTAATAAGTTTCATAACTTGTTTAACAGAACAACAACCTACGAACATGGTCTCCCGACGATTCACAGCTACCGATAACGCTTGTCAAACGATGTATAAATTATGGATAGAACACGCACACACAAGCACAGAATGATATATGGAATAAATAGTCCTTATAACATAGATTCTAATAATTGGCTGAGGCTACAATGAACAGTTCTTGAAGTACTTGCGCCTTTATATGGCTGGATACGCTAACTACATAAGAGTTATGAAATTGACTTAATAAATCCAGTTCATCAAAATGATACATATATGTTAACTTGTTCCTGTTGCTTACAATGAAGAAATAGTTGTACATATGTTCTCATTACAGTGTCTATACTGGGAGTAACTTAAAAATGCAATTGATATACAAAACGAGGCATTTTAAATTTACCAAGAAAACAATTATCAATTCAGAAATACCACATAATACGATTGTGACCAAGACAAAAAAAAAAATATTTACGAAAAATTTAACAGATGTGTAACTGAACTAGGATTTTAGGAATGCAGGATATAGTCAGTTGAGAGCCAGGAGGGCATTAAACTGAACACATTGACAGCCAGAAGGGCTCTAACACCACCGACTTTGTACAGTGATAACGCCCTCTTGGTTCTCAACAGGTACTGAATTAATGTCCTTCTGGCTCTCAGTGGACGATATGCTGACTTCCTCCATCTGAAAAAAAAAAATTAGTACATCATCCATTATCAAAGATGTTTTGTCTCGCTGAATATAGATTTACCTGAAAGAAGATAATACGGCTCGGCTCAGATCCAGATACCATTGTCAGCATACTAACAGAAAAAAATGTTTTGCAAAGATCTGGGCCCCGTTTCATAAAAGTTGATAGCATGTCAACTTGCAATTCTACTGCAATTTGTGTAAAAATCCAAGGCTCTGATTGGCTGTGAAGCACAGTTGCCATGGTAGTTGCCAGTAGAATGGCAAGTTGACATGATGTCAATTTTTGTGAAACAGGGCCCTGATGAGCTTTTTTGGGACCTGGTCAAGCACCCCTTTCAGACCCACCTCACTACAAAATTCACAGAAAAGTCTCTGAGACTGTCACCGTGAAGAAATTGCTTGTAAAATTTGAGTTGCCCTTTCAGACCCGTACCACATCTATTTGTCATACAGCCTATACATGCTGCCATGCAAACAAAGAGGGAATTTGCATAAATTGCAAAGTTGATTCTTGAATGTTACTGTGACATCTCAGAGATGGCCTCCAATACCAAGTTTTTCTCAGGGAAATCACAGAGAACTGAAAGTTACCAGCCAATTGTCAAGGGGAACTTTTCCTCAAATTTTCAACGAGACTTCTCATTGTGAACCATCCTCGATATTCTTTCACTCCAAACAGCACCCATAGATGCCTCAGAGATTATTCATCAATGTTATATCCAAATCTGGCCTTGAGGCCAATTTCTTGAGGCCTTGGTCTCGGTCCGAGTTACATGCCTGTACAAATCATCCACCCAGCTCCAAAACCACAAAAAGTCGCAGATGATGATTCTCAGTAACAGACCAAAATATGTCATTCGGGTTAATCAACTCAAATTTTTAATGTAGGTCTTATCTAAAACAGTAATCTTCCCCTCTACCTACTGTTAAAATTTGGTGGCTCAAAACCAAACCAAACCAAGATATTAGCATTTTTTTTCACACAGTCACTTCTGCATGGTGCACCTTGATACCTAATCCTTAAATCTTCTTTTGTATCTTTTGTCAGAAACTGCAACTCTCAACTCTCTCTTCTTCCAATCACTTTTTGAATGTGTTAAAATGGTCCAATTCTAACAAGATGTATATATAATTTTAAAGCTTAGACTTTACTCTTTTCAATTGTGTAGAAAAATTATAATCCATTTTGGCCTACTCTTTGCAGGTTTTGAGCTGGGCAGTCACATATGCAACGATTGTGTTTTGTGGTGGTCTCAGATACATCCCTGGTATCCGTGCAGGTAACACTCAGTCTGAAAGGGGTATTAGTCTAGAAATCAATGTCTGCCAATAGAAGTGTGCGCCTTTAACTATTTCAGCTGTATTGCTCTAACTCACATTACGCAGGCATCAAAGACATTAAAGAGACATTAATATGTTAGAAAAAGACTCTAGTTAACACAACTTGTTTTTAAACTTTCCTTTAGAAGGAAAACTATTTTAAAAAACACATATACCTATTGTTTGCCAAGACATATTATGACTAGACTACTAATGCTCTTGTAAACACCAATACCATGGTGGGATACACACACAATGGACGTATACGATGACAATTACAGAAGAAGACGTATCTTTTTCTTACTTCAAGTTTCCAATGAATTACTTCGACCCTCCTCTTTTGAATGACAATTTAATTTTATACAAACTTTACATGAAATAGGTGTACATTATATTGGAATGTCACTATGAAGAGGAGATAATATTTCTATTTTCATTTTTATTTTTTTTTGTATTTTTTCCCTTCCTGTTAATAATTTGAAAAAAAAATTACAATAATTATCTTTAATAAGAAGAGACTTACATCTTACAGTTCTATACAATATACAGCCTTGCATATACAGCTAGGATTAATGTTCTTTTCAAATAGTAACTTCTGAACGATTTCTAAACAACATTTACAATCATTTTAAGGTGAATTGGGATGCTATACATCCAAGTATAATATAATGATACATTCAAGATGCCTACTGGCTCCCTCCCTCCCTTCACGATAAATGCTTAATTCCTCCATATGATAAAACAAAACTAAATGACTAATTATGGTGACTTTGCTATACAAATTGTTCCTCCTTAGTTTGTACATTATACAAATGATGTAAATTCCATGCATTCTTTTCTTGACACTGTTAGGCTAATCTGTACAGATTTCGTGTATCCATCTTTATCTTCATATATATAAAACTTTTTTACACTCAAATGACCTATGAACAAATACCTCAGTACATAGGTAGGTATGTATGTATGTACGTATGTATGTAGGTAGGTACATGTAGGTAGGTATGCATCTATTTATGTACAATTTATAGACACCAAACATTGGCATACTTTCCCTACCATCTAATGTCTATTTCTGAATTATGCTCTTTAATGACGTATATATTACATATACATATTTTTGTTATTATATAATCAAAGTAGAATAATAACTGTGATATAATCATATATTAATATTAAAAGTAATAATAATTTCATCTACTAAACATATGTCACTACAGCCTACCAAAAACACACAATAGTTATCATCATAGCACTCAAATGTTTTCAATGTTGCAATTGAATGAAATATAAAAGCTTAAAGTAAAACACGGCGATATAAGTCAATACCATAATACCACTAGAGTGGACATGGTAATTTCACAGTTTATATGCTCCAAGAGTTTTTCATTCCGACGACGAGAATTATCTCTCACACAAACACAAAACAGTCTCGGATCAGATCGTTTTTCTACTGAGGATAAATGAAACTGCATGAGGCTGGCAGATAATATTGAATAGGCAGTGTGTACATAAATTAATCCGAATGGTTTTTGTTCTACACCATTATTACAAATGGCTGTGTGCATGTGTCTATAGCAATGTCTTTGATGTACATAAATATTAGTCTGTTTGGTACATACAATACGAAGACAATTGTAGGAAACAAATATGCATTGGGAAGTAAAAATATTAAAACCTGTATTTAATTTCAAATTGAGGATTTGCAAGACATTACAAATTTATACACATTTATTTTTCAATTTGTATGAATCTTAGCCTTAGAGTGGCTGGGGTATTTGAAATAGAGCATCTATTGTCTGCCCCCCCCCCCTTTCAATTAATTCTTCAATCATTTCATTAAAATCATTAATTTCCTTGTTATCAGGACCCATATATATATGAATTGCATGTTATATGTAATATTAAATCATTTGTGTTCATAAGCTGGCCATAGAAAAGCCAAAATAAAATCAGTGGAATGGCTTTAAGGCCAACAATAATATTTTCAATGATACATAGTTTTCACATATGTTTGCTATAAAACTCATGTAATGAGCAAATTTGAATGTCATGGGATGAAATATAAGCCAGATAACTTTGAAACAGTACATTTGATGTACAATTGGTAGAGGTGGACTTCAAAGTTTCAAGTTTCAGGTTGCGATCATATGTATCGTATGACCAAGGATATGTTACCTCTCCGTCAATGGAAATTCAACTACCATCGTACCTCATTTGGATTAAACAGGGTCTTCAAAGGGATGACACTTTTAGAGAGTTATTTTAAAAGTTGTGATTTATCTCACAAATGGCATACTCATGGTTAAATGCCATGGGCGAGGTATATTAATGTTATATTTTTTATAACTCACATTGGACCTTTATCATCCTGATTTCAATACTGTAGGCTTACAAATGAGGCTACTACTTTTCAGATGGGTTAACTCTTAACATGCCGAAGTCACATATCTGCACCACATAATACACATAAAGCCCATAGAGGTTTAAATCCTTTGGCATGTTAAGAGTAGCAGTGAGCTTGTGTATTTGCATCACCTGGATGTTGTTGGCCTAATTGGTCATTTTGTGATTGTGATTATTGATGTTATTGTGATGAGTATTGAAGTGTGACATCACTCTGGATCAGAAGTATGTGTGGACAATGGCAGAACCAGGTGCAGCGTGGCACAGCTGGTTGTTTCTACCTAAAGAAAAACTACAGTTGCACTGACTAACTATTGGCCATTTTCAAACAAAAGTGGACATGAGGGTGAAAATTAAAACTTGCAAGAAATTAATAGGCTTCAATATTTTTGGAAACTAGATTTCCATGAAAATTACATAAAATAATTTATTATATGTTGTAACACAGTCAATTTAGTACAAGGGTAATTAATGTTAATGTGGGTATTTTTGCATTTTGTCGTGTCACTCACGGCATGTAAGGGGGGACCATTTGCCACAGAGAGGGAATGATTGATTGTGACTACATATGTTAGATATGTAATCTATTTATGCACATGTTCTAGGAATCATGGTACTTTTGGAGAACTACTTTGGTACGAATCCAACAGTAACCAATAATGGTCAGACACCCATGTCCAAAATTTGTCATGTCACTCACACTCTGTTTTTTAATCATAATTACTTGACCTATTGTAGAATTCATATCAAACTGGTAGTGACACATGCCAGCCCTACATTATAACTAATATGGTAGTCATAACCGACAAGTGGGAAGAGATGAGCCCTTAAGACTCTCAAATTGTTGTGTCACTCACGTTTGAAAATGGTCTATTGGCTATTGTCCCTACATATTTCTGAACCAGTTTGACATCATCGCTTCTCCTCTCTATTGTGAGACCTCAATGGATGACTGCCTGTAACTTCTATTTTATCATACAGGTTTGATTAACTCTTAACATGCCGAAGTCGCAAATATGCACCACACAACACACATAATGCCCATAGAGCTGAAGTTTTTCTGGCATGTTAAGAGTTAAATATATGTTTCTTACCAACACAGGGCTATTTGAAATTTAATGGCATTTCAACTGAATCACTCACAAATAACAAAGTTAAATCGTTAACCATAACAAGACTACAAACAACCAAAGTACATAACAGATCAGAAACTATTACACGGACACGTGGGTAGACAGTGAGAAGCTTTCGTGTCGATGCGGTAATGCTGATGAAAGCGACGCCCTCACCCGGTAGATGGGTACGCCATCGCAGTGCGTTAGTACAGGTGAGGGCTGACTCTATTGTCACTGCAGAGATTGGACGTAGTTTTCCGGTATTAAGCCCGTCTTCCCGTTGAGAGTCCCAAGCAACCAGCCCCTCTCCTTTGAAGATCGAACTGCAGCAATAGGAGACAGAAGACAGAAATACAATAAAAACTTTGAATCAGAAATGAAATGAAATGGTCAGTATGTTTCAATATTCTAAGTTGTCTTTCATGGGGGCTATCTCCTACTAATACATGCTCAAACATGTGAAAACCATAAGTTGTTTGGCAGCCTGTATTGCTGCTAGCAATAGACCACTTTCAAAATATATGCAAATTTTACGCATACCATTGTGACAAAAGGTTGCCCCTGACAACCCGATAGCTTATTGGACATAGGAACAACTAATGTATGCAAGTTAATTTTCAGAATTAAAATTGTATTCATTGAAACAGATAAAAATAACTCAGAAGTACGCTTCATAAGAAAAAATATTCTTAAATTTGAATACATTATGAAAAAGTTTTATTGCATAAACAAATAATGTCAGAAATGTTTTATTATTGATTAAAAGCATAATTGAGACATTGATCCTTGAGGCCTACCTAAGGCTCGAGTTTCTGTGACAACAGTTCCTCTTAAAACACAATGTGTTTGAGACATTTAGCAGCTATTTGGAAATTTACTATTCTGAGTTATCACAGATTTAGTCACGAGTTCTATAAATGTCAGAGTATGGCCCACATAAACCATGTTGGGAAAATGGCTACATTTTTTTCAGGTTCTCTATTGAAATCGCAGTTCCTCAATTCATAAAATGTTATGAATATTAATTTCACTTTAACTTCCTTAATGTACCTTTTCCACCAGCAAACAATGATAATCTTTCACTAAATTATGGGTCACCAAGTGATTTTCCAATTTGGAATAAGCAGTAGGTAGAATGAAGAATGAGGTTCTACACTCTATCAACCACATTTTTCAGTGAACTTTTCAAACTTACCGTTGACTATGATCTGATTAGGTTCGAATGACAGCTCTGATTCATTGTCCGCATCGCAGGCATACAGCGTCCGTACACACACGCCCCTGAAAAGAAAATTGCAACGACAATAACATTATTACAAATTGAGCCAGAACAAAATGAAATGTCAGAATAACCAGACTTACTTAACAAAGTTCTGCATTTTTTAATGCAAGAACAAGGTATTTATCGCTTGTTGTAAGAGACAAAGAGTTATGGTATGAAACCCAAGTTTATTTTATTTCCTAAACAGACATTTTGCAAGACACAAAGAACTGACTGCACAATAAACCTGTTGAAGAATTATCCCTGATAATCAAATCACATCTGATGACATTTGTTAACAGCATCATCATAATCATAATCTTACATAAATCGTGTAACCTTACACATAATGGCCACTTACGTATTGCAACTTCTTGTGAGTCAGGTATGTACCTGGAATGTGATAAGCTTGCGTCTTTGTTTGTGAAATCAATTTTGATACTTCATTTATAGTTTGGACAGTATAAATATACAGTGCGTCCCAGAAAAAACAGAACCCTAAAACAAAAGGCTATTGTGCGGAAGCGATGAGGTGTATAATTGCAGAAATAAGTTCAAATTAAACTTTGACTTATATTCTTTCAAATGATACATTAAGCAAACTTATTCATGCATGTATCTCTGAGTACCATGACTTTCAAAATTCAAAGTGAAAAATCACTTGTTACGCTTTATGGCTTTGACACTGTGCATACATGAAAAGAAAGAGATGGACAGCTATCACTGGCTATGGTGCGCACAGTGTCAAAGCCAAAAAGCGTAACAAATGGTTTTTCACTTTAAATTTTTAAAGTCATGGTACTCAGTGATACTTGCATGAATAAGTTTGCTTAATGTATCATTTGAAAGAGCATAAGTCAAAGTTTATAGTGAACTTACTTTTACAATCATACGCCCCACTGATTCTGCACAATAAGCCTTTGTTTTAGGGTTCTGTTTTTTTCTGGGACGCACTGTAAAGCATATGATTATTAATTTCAAATATCACATTCTTAAATAGTATTATAACAGTACTGACTTTTATACCTACCTATTGTGCACATTTTTTTCCATTAGTATTTAAATTTGATATTTGGGGAAACAATTAAGTAATCACAATACACCTGATGATTAGTCCCACCATATCAAAAACTAAGCTTTTAACAAATATGTGCCTATTGCACACAGACAAGATATCAAACATTTTAAACAAAAAACACAAATTTAGTGTTCAAAGAAAAATTTTTGATTAATAAACAACCAAGCTCTTGAAGCACAAAAATAAATATCAAATGCTATAACACAAGGGTTAATGGCAAAGCTTGCTTTGTACTAGGCACTGAGCATTCTTTCAGTCTAAAAAGGTGTTATAAAAGAATATGCTATTGTCATCTGGTACATGTTTCTTATTGCCTTTGCATCTTATAAATGCTGTTACAGTCAAAGATGCTAAAGGAACAAGGCATGCACTGCTCCCGAGCAGTATTGAAATATGTATTACGTTCAAGCATACATTAAATAAAATTGTGACAAATAATTCTGTTAAAACAATATATACAATATTTCTGGTGTGTCTAAAAACACATGCGCCCGCACACACTGCATGCACACATTTACATTAACTGAAATAATCAAGATGTACTGCTCTGACAAAATATCACCATACTTTAAGTAACGTGCACAGTTAAAGAGCCACTGTCAGTGGAAAATGAAACCACAGAGAGGATCAGTCTTCAAAAACAGCATACAGACACATATTTATTAATCTACACTTTTGCAATGTTTTGGTATACAGACAGTACGATAAAAAAAAACAATGCTCATGGGTGTAGGCAAGTGGGAGTTGTATGAACCCTCGAAATTTCAAAAGGTCCCACATTTTTTTTAAAGACATCATTATCTTGAGGGCCTTTTCTGAGAGACGTACATGAAAATCTTGCTGGTTTTTCATTGTGAAAAGGTCCAAAATATTATGATCAGACCCCTAGAAAAAAAAGGTGGATATTTCAATGTGAAAGGTCCAAAATATTATGATCAGACCCCTAGAAAAAAATCGTGGATACACCCCCAATGCTGTATTCTTCCACAAAATCACTGCAGTTTACAATGCATTATGGGAAGGAGCACCCCAATTTCTTTCAAATCCAGTCAAAAGAGGGCGCTATTTCATTCTGCCTCGACAGTGACCCTTTAAGAGTTAACCCATAACTTCTGAAATTCTCTAATTGCCATAGAGCTAACACATGCCATATCTAATTCCGGTAGGAAATGGTTTAATACCAGGTGTGACAAAAAAGAGACAAGACTGTGACAGCCACGTCTGACGCAATGTCAATCAACCCACCATTCATGTCACTGTGTTGCCTATCTCATCATTAAAGCCACTGGCTAACATTTACCACAGTTAAAAAATGTGAGTTACATAATCATCCATGCCCCAAGTGTCTTTGATAAGGTCTAAAAATGAAGCCCTGAAAAAATTGTATTTCAAAATGATGATTTAGTGCTTTAAAAAAGTGAAAATCTACAAGCATTCAAATTGACTGGATTCACCTGCCCATTTCCTCCCAAAGACTTACTGTGTGCAGATCTAGGCTATTTTATCATCCACCGGAGTAGAAATTGTTTATTCATGCATACCTTGCCAGTGGCAGCATAACTTTCTTCACTTTTGTATTCTAGGGTGTTTACTTGTCCATTTAAACACTAATAGGTAGCTCAGATATCAAAGTTTAACAGTTTTTTAAACTGAAGCTCCACAATGTTGTCTATCACTATAACAATCCACTGTCATATTGTTCAACTATCTCAATCTATGCCCCTTCCTCACGTTACACGAAGTGGCACAAATATGGAGCAGTGAATCAATCTGAAGCGCCTGGGTCAGTTGTGAAGGGGATTAATTGACGTTCTCAAACATCTCCAGGAGAAAATTCCACCTGCAACATTGCATTTTCATGAGGAGAAGCTTGAGACATTCGGTTCATCCCCAGCCCAACTGAATCAGGAAATTTAGATTGATTCCCTGCTCAATATGTTTGTGCAACCTCTTGCATTGTGATGGGGCGTATTTGCGGCGTGCCACTAACAGCCCGAGGAAGGGGCACAAAGTGAGACAGGTTAACAATTTCAAAGCAGAATGTTGATGAGATGTTATGCAACACCGTGGCATGGGCGGTAGGTCGATTGACATTGCGTCATGGGCGTGGCTGTCACAGTCTTGTTTCTTTTTTGTCACACCTCATAGGTCATGTCTGTGCAGCAAGCATCTACCCACCTTTTCCCGGCCGAGTCATATATACTGCTTGTATCGCCCGTAGGCGCCTTTGAGACAGGTGGGTCAGTGCTACGTCTGTTAGGAAACACAAATTGAGGACGACCATATAACAAAAAGCTGGCTGCGTGGAATGGCAGCAGACATGCTAACTCATAATACTGTATACGCCATATATTTCGCATACATACATTTTTTTTACGATTTTGATTCAAAATGGGGAACTCATGAGTTTATTTTCACAACTACTGTTGCATTTGCATTCGCTTTGCACAGGTATATCAGAAGTGGAAAATTGTATGGTTGTTTAGTCGATAAATTTGTAAAAATGAAACCACTGCGAAATATTCAGCATATACAGTAGATGTTAGGCCAGGCAACAATCACAATGTTTCAGTTAGTAGGGACATTAAGAACTGGAAAGAAGAACTTGCAAAAGAGACAAGATGTTTAACATTTCAACTAAAAATTGAAAATAACCAGTACTGGATATTAAAAATACAGCACATAAAAGCTTCTTGAGTAAATATATTTGGCTTTACATGTTGTGTGGTACATAGAAGAGTAACATACAGATTAGTTTTTGTTCTAACATAATTTAGATGGTCTACAACATGTCAACAAAGCCTGCAATGCTGCCTCCTCCTCCCCTCCCCCTGCAAAATGATTGTTAATCACTGTGTACTATAATAACACAAAAGCAATGCAAACTGTGTTTTCTGTTTCATAACAAAATATGTTTCCCAGGCTTGCCAAAAATGAAAGATGTATAGAGTCGTGAGGCAATAAAAAGCAGCAAAATGTACAACCAACAGAATGCATGATGACAAATTGACAGATAGCAGAACTGGGTGGTCAATCATGATGTTAGTCACATTCATATCACAACAACAACAACTCAGTGCTTGACTTTTATGCGACCCAATACTGTCCCCATGAATTCCAACAACCCAAGGATGTTGAAATACTGTATGCCATACTTAATTAAAATTTTGGTAAGGGGCAATCTCATCATAACAGAAATTTTGTTGCATTTTTACATCAGTTTTCAATCTCCTGTCCAAATGAATGATAAAAAAATGATGATTTATGATCATACCACAATATTAGCAGAAGGCAATAATAATTATTAGTAGACATCTGGAGTAATTTAGCATTTCATAAAGGGCCACTTCTGTGCAACTCATTGTTTTTGCCTCTATTTCAGTCTAAAGAAAAATTCACAGTAGTTGAGCAACACTTGTGTATATTTCCTTCCATCAATTGGATGAAATGACCCCTGAACATTTTTGTAACTGAAAGGGCAACCCTCCTTAAATAAAATCGAAATAAATAAATAACCCCCTTGCCCCCTCCCCCATTCCAGCTGACAAAATCTGTTGGTAGAGACCTCTCAGCCTTGAGTACACTAAACAATTGGAAGAGTTCATTGAACTTTTAGGGGACAGCAACTTTACAGTAGCACACAAGCAGAATCACACATATTTTAAAATATATATGAATACATGTATATAAAACTATTTTGTTATATTTTGAAATGCATGCATAATATCTGCATTAACATACTGTGATGATGATGAAGCGCTTGAGCTAGACGATGAAGTCTTATTTCTGATTGGCCCCTCATGGTTGTCCCTGCATGTTATTGACCAATAGCAAATGGGCTTTCATGAGTCACTGACCAATAGCAAATGAGCTTTCAAGAGTCATGGCATGAAAAAAAAAAATCCCCACACTAGGGAAATGGAGGTGTGTCAGCCAAATGGTGCATAGTGAAATACATGTAGGTTACTGTATGGCAGTGAAGTATGCATTAGTGTTCAATAAATATATGACGATTGATGTCTATATCTCAGTGTAAGATTTCAACCATAGCCACTTTAACACGAGTGACGCCAAATTAGCTATGGTATAAATTTCACATATTCAATTATTAGTAAGTAGATATATAGACATTGTAATACGGTTTCATGAAGCACATTTAGTATATATTGTTTACAAAAATCAAGCTTTAATGCTGAATGAGACTACACACTGTAAAATTGTGACAATATTTATGAACAGTTCTTACATTATATGGCTGGGAAAGGAGACTGGTTAATTTATATTCCAAAGGAACAATTGCACTGGGAGGGGTGGGGGAAGTGGTTATGATTCATTCCTAATGTCAAATGATTATTTTTGCCTTCTGCTAGTATATGACATGTCCCCACCCTTATGAGAATAAATTCCCCGGGGATGACTCCCACCTGACTACCTCCCCCCCTCCCCCCCCCCCACGAGGAAGTCTCCGCAGAGGACATCTCCACGGAAGACAACTCCCCAGAGGTCAACTCCCCCAGAGGACAACTCCGAGGTCAAATCGGACTTTTTAGACTAAAACATTGTTGAACTCTCCCGGTGTAGTTATCCTCTGGGGGAGTTGTCCTCAAGGGAGTTGTCCTCTGGGATTTGTCCTTCGCAAGAGTTGTCAGGTGGAAATCGTCCCCGGGGGAGTTGTCCTCTGGGGCAGTAGTCCTAGAATGACCCCACCCGAGTCTCCCTGTGATTGTCTTTTTACATTTTTTTTTCAAAAATTCACTTTAGTGTTTACCTCACGTTGTAAAAGGCATATAAAAATAAAATTCTTTAATTATTCTACCAATGCAACAAATTATTAAAATTTTTGTCACTCTAACAAAAAGTAATTTTACAGAAAAAGGTAACATACATTCATAATGGAACTAGAGGTGATAGATGTAATGATTTTTATTAATTTTTGGATCTGAGCTTGATGAATATGGAAGAAGGGACAGATAAAAACAAGAGTACTACAATGATCGTTAGGTGAGTGGATGGTTACTATAGAACTGTGATTTATTAATAGTAGCAGCTAAATAATTCCCAACATTTACACTTGTTTAATTCAAAGCAATTCAAGAAAACATGATAACCATTTTGAAGATGTGTCCTTGATTTGCAGTTCACAGAAAATAATTCATAGAGGAATGGAGTACAATTCTTTACCACACAAGTATGAAACATAAAACCTGATTTAAACAGAAATATGCTTTCCATTAAAATCAACACAAAACATTAGAGTGAAAAGCTGGTTATTTTTTATTATTTTTATTTATTTTATTTTTATTTATTTATTTATTTTTATTTTTATTTTTTTTGGGGGGGGGGTTGTTGTTGTTGTTGTTGTTCAATTCAACATACATTGCTTCTGTTTATAAAGTTGTGGAGATTAAGAGTAGTATGATGAAGGGCACAGAAAACTGTGTTACAATAGATTTACAGATCTATGAGTTATGAATTTTGGATGAACAATTGGTAATTCCTTCAGTACTGTAGGACATAAAGGAGATTCATGCATACTATTGAAAAATAAATGCATTTCTCTCATTCCTACTAATTATTCCAAACAGAAAGAAATTTATTTAGTTAAAAGTTTTTATTCATCCTGTTTCCTTTTAAACACCCACATTGACTACTTTCCCCATGTCAGCAAATCAAGAACATTGTGTTTAAATGTTAGATATGTTAAATGAACAACAACACATGCTCTTGTATTATGTAATCAAAAATAGTTGTATCAAATATTATGAGGTCATGGATTTTCACTTACACTTCATCCGCTCTTGCTAATGGTGGTCTTGACATTGAGGAGCCTGTAAAACACATACATTCAAAAGAATATTAATCAACTAATCACACTAATACATTATTGATAGATAACTGTAATACATGAGAGAAGGGGTAGGAAGGGTGAAGAGGGGAAAGTGGGAAGGGGAGGGGTGGGGTTCAAGAAGGTGAGAAGCATAAACTATTAACATCTAAATGGGTACTGAAACTTTCATTTTCATGCTATGAATAATTTCAAGTCAAAACAACATTTTACTCACAGATTTTTGCAATAACTCAAAACATTTGCAGAAATTACTCCTATCTCACAAATCAATATATGTACATGTATGTATATTAAACATAGCAGCACTTACAAACATTGCCTGTGAGTTATTAATAGGTTACACTAGCTCTGATGAAAGTTATGTGTTAATCAGGCATTCCACCTCCAATAATCTTCAGGCAATTCCCACCCTACCCAATGCCTCCCACCTCCCCACTCTCCAAAATCAACCTTTTTACAGAAATACCAATGTTTGGAACTTTGGATGAAATATACAAGTACCTAAATTCAAGATGCAATTATTTTTTCATGCTTATCATTACTAACTACAATCATTTACGGTCATAATGCAGTAGTGCTTGATAGAAACTTCCCCTCCCCAAATTCCACTGAGTAATTAGGTGAGCAATGACATTCATACAAATATGATGTGTTACAATTTGATAATCATGCTAATACGTAATTAAAACATGACAAGATAATTAATTATGAACAATACAATACACATTGACACAAACATGGAGGTAACAAACGAGTGCAATATCAACAGGACTATGCTTGCTAAACAATGTAATAAAATGGGGACACACACACACACATTCCCTCTCTGTGTTATTGGAGTAGTCAATAGGATATATTGACATGTACATAACAGAAAATTAAATAGAATAGTAATCTCTCATAGTTTGTTTTTGTTTCATTTGTTTCTTCTTATTATTGTTTCAGCATGGAGGTAAGATTTTATATACTGTGCATGACAAGTTTTAAAAAAAAAATCAGATCTTTTAGTTGATAACATATCTGAGAATTTTGGTTTTTAAAAAGGTGGAGAAATAATGGAATTAAAAATTTGCAAGAATTGTTTCTTGAAAACAATGAACAAGACTTAGAGTTGGTCATCTACACAAATACCTTGATTTGCCAAGCACCAACACGGATACTGGCCTACATTGTTTAAAATAATTAACCTGCGTGTTTATGATGCAAAGTTAATGAGTAGTACAAAATTGTCATGATAAAATGTAAAAGTGAAATGACTACTTTTAAAATGACTACTTTCATAAAATTAAATGAATTGGCCCCGAGTATTATTGTTAATGCAAACACCAATGAAATATACTATGATGTGATGGCCACTGACAGGAGTTATATGAAACACTCTCATCTCACCAGTGTTACATATATGTGAAACATCTGTTACAAAAGCAATGCAACACATACATATAAGTAGTAGTATATATCTTTGGAATGAAAGGTTAGTCTGACTGTCAACACAAACATAAATGGTCTATATTTGAGGAAATACTCAGGAAAAAAAAATAATCGGACATCAATTGACATGCACCATTAAAAACAACATCTATCTATCTATCTATCTATCTATCTATCTATCTATCTAAGAATTCTATCTATTAATCTATCCACCTATTTATCTCTCTAACAATTCTATCTATCAATCTATCAATCTATCTATCTATCTATCTATCTATCTATCTATCTATCTATCTATCTATCTATCTATCTATCTATCTATCTATCTATCTATCTATCTATCTATCTATGATCCTAAATTCAGATCGGTAAAATAATGTTTTTTACAATGTTTGGGAATTTCATGAAAGTCAGTCATGTCATGCTATATACATTGGCAGAGATCAACAAAGCACTGTAACATGACGAAAAGAAAATCAAATCCCTTCACAACTCATGACTGTACAATTATATTGCTGTGTCATGCAGATGTAAGACAAAATATTATTTCAACAACAACAATGGGGGATAGCACATAGATCTCTGTCCCACCACTCCGAAAAAAATAGTAACACCATTTATTTGTGATTCATCTTTCATTTGTTGAAAGGAAATATTAAAAAATAATTATTATTCTTTTTGGTGGGTGACTAAAAGTACAGGTAAGAAAGGATGCAACTCAGAATTACATCTGATAAATATATATCTTCTGAGTGGACACAATGGATGAACTTCACACAAAAAAATCAATGAAACAGGTACCGTACATACTATGGTTGGTGATTTTTAAGTCAAAAAAATCTCATCACAATGGAAACATTACCCCCAATAATTGTAAAAGGCAGTTGATTTGTAACATTTGAACCAATTTATCATTTGAAACATTTAACCTTAGATTTTTATATAATTCATACCAATAATTGAAGAAATAAAGTCTTGATTTTTCTTGACTTTTTTTCCAACAGTTTGCACATGATCAATTTCCTACGTATTACATATTTCTTTGTTTTTCTTAAATCAAATCCCAATAAAAAATTATTGATTTCAATTGCCATGTTAATTGATTTCAATCCGCCAACCCCAACAGGTAGGACTACATATCGTCGGGTTAAAACCAAAAGGCCACTAATGCTATATACTTTGTATAGCAAAAGTGCCCTTCTGGCTCTCAGCCAAAGATATATGCATATGAATCAGTGAATTCACAAAGGGCCTAAGTTCACATGTAAACAAATGGGATCTTGGGCCCTTCGTGAATTCACCAATTCATATGCGTGAAGTGCAAGTTAAACTGTTGAATAGTGGCTATGTCATTAGACTCTTCACAACTAAAAGTATAGGATTTGATACAAATAATGTCTAATACAAACATGACAGAAAGCAGACAATTGCTGTACATAGGAAACAGAAGCAAATGCTAATATGTGCAAAATCACAAGAATCACAGACTGAAATCATAGAAGTAAAAACCAATAAAAATTTTTATATCAGTGTTTTAAAGAAATGGAGCAAATGAACTAAGTGTTGAAATATCATCTGAAATACTTTATTTACTGTATTGTAATGTATGTAAATAGGAATGACAGCAAGACTTTGTTATTGTATATTAACATATCATGCAGCCCCACTGCAAGAGAAAATACTGCTGTACTACATTGAGGAATGGCACATAGCTTTTCCATCCCCATCCCTCAACAATAACTATTAAAACGTAAAAACTTTGTTTGTCATCAAGTTGTCAAAATGGATATAATGTTTTTAAGATTTGCCAGAAATGTTTTAAAATAATTCCAAGTAATTCTGCTGTGAATCTGCTAAGATTAAACATTAACTGTATGTATACCAGTCCATGTTAAATGCTTTTTGTTTGGGACTCCTGCAACACATTTATCTGACTACCATTAGAGATCGGAGAATCAAGTAAAACATTTCAAACATGAATTTTTTTGGCACATCTTTACTTGTCCTTAACAATATTGTAAACCTGTTACTTTATTTATGTTTGCATACAAGTACTGATATTATTATGTAATTATGTAATTATATAACCATGAAATGACATGAAACTTGAAATGGTATTTACTATAATCTGAAAATCTCTGATATAAATTCCATATGACAAAATGGGAACATGTTCAGGTGTGTATGTATATTGTACGTAGGTAAAAGGATGAAACAAAAATGATGAATCAGGTCGATTCAAATGGCAGTTGGACAGGGACATAATATGGAGCACAATGTTGTAATGATGTACAGATTAAGAAAAATGTTAATACTTTACAGGTGATGATTACATGTGGATAAAAATGATATGTTGTTGAAGATGGTCTTTGTGGAGGGAGGATGACATTGAATAATTGACACATTGGGCTGCAATCATAACAAAATATAAATCATTTCAAATGTTACTTGAAATATTTGCTGGTTAATTATGTACTGTATTAATACTTCACATTGCATGTGTGTTAGAACTGGGATGTTTATTTAATAATGTGAGAAAAATTATCTAAAGTGTTGTTTTATTCTACATCACAAATGTGGCCCACTGACCCTGCATGATAAAGTATACACAAGTCTAACAAAAACATTTTGCACTTTGGCTCAAAATAGGTAATTTGGGTCATCATGCTTGATTTTTTAAGCTTTTTACATTATTTTTCTGAAAAGCCATCTTTGTTCAATGTAAGTCAGAATTTTGGGGCACAAAACAATGCGGAGTGATCATGATTTTTGCAGTTTATGTGGACCCCAATTTTTTTGGTGTGTGTTTTTAGAGCTGCCCCTTTATTCTTGAAGTTTACCCTTCCCCACTTGAACCCTGATAACTTTCAAAAGAAACAAGCTATTGCACTGAAAGTTCTTGATAGTCATGAACAGAACATACTTAATAAATATGCCAAGTACCAAGTTGATCCCATAATCTTTTTATAGTAGTCATGGAGTTGTGAATCTTATTTTCTCTACTCACAATACAACACAATGCGTACTGGAGTTGAGGCCCTTGAATGAATCCTATACTTTGATACGCAAGTCCCTTTTCTTTAAAAATTGGCTTTCCAGGAGGTGCGCTTTTTATCATTTATGTAATTGCTTTAGGAACCATGTACATGTAATTGTATGAATTACTTATCATTAATATCACTGTAAAGCTTAGCACGCTCCACTTTCTGAATATGACCTACACTCAAAACCTGTGTCTGATAAATTGATAATTTTATGGTGCAGGATCAACAAATACTACATTGAAAGTGAACAGAATTCAGCAAAACATAATTACAATAATTTACATGGCAAATAAGCTAATGAAAAAAAAGAATATATATAAATAACATATTTACTACCACTGTATGTCACAAACAAAAGAAGGGAGACTATATGTCTACACGGTTTCCACGACAACGTGGCTACACTGCTTCCATGACAACGTATTACCTGTTCTTGGGTTGTCTGAGGGAGATCGAAATGTCCGTAGCGGACTAGGTCTTTCTTCGTCCAAGCTTTGGGGCGGGCTTTTGCCTGATTGGTGGGCGAGAAGTTTTATGTGGTCAGATAAGTTATCATTCAAATTGTGGGATCATTTATAAGTTATATCGAAATGTGAACAATTATTGAAGCTAAGCTGCTAAAATACATCGAAACACCACAAATCAAGACCAACACTTAGGTGCTAAACTAATTATAGCCGAAAACTTTCACAGGGTCATATAAGAACCATTAAAACTGTGGGTGTAGTATCATTTATACGAAATGTAAACAATTGATGTTATGCTGCCAAACACATTGAAACACCACAAATTAATACCAACACTTCTAAAGGTGCTGAACTATATAATTATAGCAGAAAAAAAAATCACAAGGAATAAACTACACTCAACGTTAAATCCAGTAACAAAACAGAAAAGTTTACCATTGAATATTTAAACAATTATTCAAATAAAACTTTTAACTTAAGATATTTTGAAGGTCAATAAGGAACTGAACATAAGAGTGCTTCCATGCAAATTGTGGAGTATAATGATTAAATTTTGGATTGAGCATTTCCTCTAGTATTCTGTAGTGTTAAAATAGGTGTTTCTATAAAATGGGAAAAAAATGCATAAAGCAAGTGTTAAAGATATTAAGTCTACTTGGAAATACAGTGCACTCTCATTATAAAGAAGTCCTCGGGACCCATGATATTTTTTCTTTATAACGAAATTTCTTTATATCAGGGTTGAAAAAACAATAGAATACAAAGGAAATCCAAGATATGGGACCGGAGATTTTATTTCTTTATAATGAAATTTTGTTATATCAGTGTTCTTTATAACGAGAGTGCACTGTACTTGGAAAACTCAATGGAAACACCATGTTTAAGAATCTTTTGGTGTCATCAATAACTATTAACAACAAAATGAACCCCATTATTCACTTTACGTTTTTATTTTATTTTATTTATCTTTTTAAAAATTTATTTGTTTTTTTATTTTTTTTATTCATTTACTTTATTTATTTATTTATTTATTTATTTATTTATATATGTATCTTATTTTTTTTTTTAATTATTATTATTTATTTTTTTTTTTTTTTGGGGGGGGGGGTTTGCAGTTCATGTTCTCTTCATGAAAATCATGGCAACACATTTTAGACCTGGAATTGCATAATTATCCTGCCTTATACAATTACAGAGAAATACAATGAATATACATTTTTGGGAAATGTAGTTTATCTGGGTTTCCAACACTATAAATCAATGTTGGTGATAAATTGATGGAATAATTTACTCTTGAAATAATGATGGCAGCATATTCGGGACAAGGAAATCAACTGTTGATTAATACAGTTACAGAGTGATACAATAAATATCTATTTGGATACAGTTTCCAAAATGTAATTAATTTAGTTTCCTACCCTAAAGTCAGCAACAAAGTAATGGCATGTTTTCTTTTGTAAATAATCATGTCAGCATGGACCAGACAATATATATGTTGCTTGATACAATGAATATTGTTTGTGTTTTTAGTGTGATTTTTTTGTAGCTGTTGTTGGTTTATTGTTATATATTTATTGGTATTTTTATTTTTTATTTACTCATTTATTTTTTATTTATTTTTTTTTATTCATTTTTATTATTATCATTTTTTGGAGGGGGGTAGGGGGAGGGAGGGGGTTGAGGACAGTTTGGAAAATGCAGCTTCTTTGGGTGGGTTTCCTACATTATGGACAGATATCTGTAACAATGTAATGGTTTAGTTTGTTCATATTCAGTAGTGAATGGTCTCTTCCAAAATAATACAGTGACAAAACATGTTTAACATATCACAAGTCATAAAATCACACTAAGTCTTCATGTTAAAGTTGTGGTATACTGGACATACTACCACAAAGTCCTATTGCCTTAAAGGGCAGTAACATGATTGGGGGAACAAAAAATGCCTCTTGAACCAAACTGGTAGAAAGATATACCAATGGATACACCAGCTGGAATGTATCCCCTGGCTCAAGGATTTATCTTGAATTAGTTTACTTAAGCTGAATCAAGCCTAGCATTTTGTTTCTCTCAAGCCCAATAATAATACACCCCATAAAACTGTACACAACAGATTTGTCTGTCACAAGGCACACAGGGGATAGTTATTTTAGAATGGGTCAACTTGATTACCAAATTTTCACATTTGATTCTAGAAAACTTTCACCCCAAGTTGAGGACTACCCCCAATCATGTCATATACCTTTAAACATAAAATAAAGGACTGAAATGGACTTTATTTTCTTCATAAATACATATGACTACTTTAGCAACTTCTTCCTTTACAACGAAAATGATGTTATTATCATTGCGATCATTATTGACTTATCATAATTAAATATGACAGGGTCTAGAAGAGTGAACTTATCCCTATTACCCCTAGGCATCCATCCCTGTGTACTGATGTGCATGTTGATACGGGACCACAACAACGGGTTTTCACCATTGTCTTTTTGATGAAGTGTGTGGATTCTCTAATGTGCAGAGGTGTTTCTGTGTCAACCAAGGACCTCAGAGTGTATGTCCTCTCTGAATGAGAGGTTATGGGGACGAAGTGCTTCACCCAGGGCATAATCATCATGATGTGGACTCTAACCACAGATCTCTAAATTGGGTAGCCAACATTTTTCCACTAATACCCCTTTCAATTTATGTCCAATGATGAACCACCATGGAATTCACTGGTGAATTCAACAATGGTTCATTGGTAAATTTAATGGTGGTTCACCGACGAAATTTCTTTCACGCTAGGGAGAAATTCACCGGGTATACAGTATACCCAGGGACATCCGGTGAAAGCCTGGCGGAAAAGGCCTCTTGGATGAAACGCCAGTAAATTCACTGGTGAAATTTTCTGAGATTTTCCCTCCAATTGTCGAGGGTAAGCACCAATGAACTGACAGTGGTTTACCAGTGTTGCAGTCGAGTCCGGGTCTCCGAGTCCGAGTCCGAGTCCGAGTCTGAGTCCGAGTCCGGGATTTTCGGACTCGAGTCCGAATCCGGTCTCGAGTCCTACAACACTGTGGTTTACAGATGAAGACAAGGTGAGAGTGTCTTCGCGGTGATATATGCGCCATCTCAAGACAGGTATTTGCTTCTCGTACAATAAATATTCATCGGAGTCTCCTTTCTAGTGGGAAAGAAATTTTCACCAGTGAACTACCGGTGAATTCAACGGTGGAGCACCAGGGTATACCTAATGAAATTAACCCTAGCTTGAAAGGGGTATTAGTCACAATGTCTTCCCTATAATCTATACACCAACACAACACAAGCAGATTTGTAGATATAGTTAGCTCGCACTAGGCACATGTAGAGTGTGTTGATAGAGTCTACAATAATGACTTTCTCTCCTCATGCATCACAAAAAATTGACTAATCACTGGTGTTGCTAGAAGCCACTGTGTATTGTAAATCCACGGTATTGTATTATTACTTGTGAAAGGTGACTAAAATTTTATGACAACCCTAGAGCAGCTTGATAAATAAAGCCATTCATATCAAATGGGAAAACTTATAACAGGGCATCTTGTGTGAAAATCTGGATTCCCGCAGCCTAAGGAATGGTTTCTAATTGGCCAATGGGTCACACTTTTAATCAACAAAGAATAAAAGAGTAAAGACTATGCTATAACACAACAAAATATGTACCAGTAATAACATCACAAACAAAACAAATGGACAATTTCATCAGTTATGACAACTTAGAAAAAGCATTACAAATTACACTGGAATGGGCAAAATAGAAAGGCAATAAAGCATACAGGTATTATTTCAGTCATTTTTTCATATTGTGACTACAATGTGCGGACCAGTTGACTTCTGTACTTCACATTTAAATAACCTAATCGAGGAAATAAGACAAGGTCAAAACTGCACAATTCTTACAAGGTAAAATAATGGAAATTGGGAAAAATAACATAAAATCAGAAAGATGCAAGTGTGCCATGGTCATACACTACTATACAATCCATGCAACATTCAAATTATTGTGCAATCATGCAAGTCACAGTGCAGAATCATAATTATATTCATCTTGATTCAGGTGATCTATTGGGTGGAATCATCAACTGTGCGTCGCGGTTGCACTAACATTTAAAACTGGACCCAATCACAACTCCAGTCAAAACTAACCACTGACTAATTTAATATACAAGGCAATATACACACTTGAGGAATGTTAAATATGTCAAATATGCAAAGCATGCAGTTGGGGTTGTTGGACACTCAAGAGATTTACCATGGTAGGTATGGTACTTGGGGTACTTCCTCATTTGAATTGACCTCCAAAATACTGGAAGGCCGGATGGTGGAGTGGTAGCATGTTAGTGTGAGAAGAAACACAGTGTTCATCAACGGTATAAGAAGTAGGAGGATTATGCAATTACATTAATGTCATTCATGATAATCACTTAAACGTGAGGGGAGTTGCTTGGGGGACAGGAGGAGGGGATGAAGAAAATGTACAAACAGTGAGGGATAAGCTATAAATATGATTTGACGAGTAACAAAAGAATGTAGTGGTGACTTTTAGGAATTTAAAGAAACAATGTACATGAAGAGTGATCAACACATCAGTAATTTCATTAATACGACAGTTGGAAGAATATGAAGACGATGATGATGAAGATGATGACTATGATGATGATGATGATGATGATGATAATGATGATGATATGATGATGATGACGATGATGATGATGATGATGATGATGATGATGATGATAATGGTGACAGCAATGATGATGATGTGGTGATGTTGATGGAGATAAGATGGTGATATGATGATGATGATGACGATAATGATGATGATATGATGATATGATGACGGTGGTGATGATTACAATGATGATGATGATGATGATGATTACATAACAATGGTGACAGTAATAATGACGATGATGATGGTGATGGTAACACTATGAAAAACAAATATGACGAAAATGGCTGGAATATGATAACATTAGAGAAGTTGTGATAAAATTGAAATGGGAATACCGTAGCAAGAAATGGAAGCAGTCCTACATTCAGGACAATATGTCTCTAAAATCAGATTTACCCGTCAAGGTTTCTGTTGTGGAAAAATTTTCAGGTAAAAGTTTCTGCCTCATTACAGAATAGTGGTTTTCTACAGGTTTAATTTCTATCATGGCCACATTAATGTAGTTCCTCCCTCCTTAGCCAATTCAGCCCAAGCCAAACCCATATTGTGATGCTTCATAAATTTTCCTTCCTTTATTCCTGCTATCTACAGGTATTGCCTGTATTAGAAATGACCTGTGACCTTTGACCTTATGACCCTAAAATTTTATCAGTCCATCCATCTATAGTGATACATACTATAGCCAAGTAACATGAAAATTCAGTCTATTGATACTGAAGATAATGAACTTAAGTGAACTGTCTATATGGTATGCAAAGTAGCCTATGATAGTTGACCCTTGACCTTTGACCCCAGGATTTAATCAATCCTTCTGTCTATGGTGATATATACTAAGCCAAGTTTCATGAAAATCCATCATTCCTTTGAGATATATGGTATAGGTTAACACCCGTGTTTTATATGAGTCAACCGTGACCTTTGACTTTTGACCCCAATTTTGATCAGTCCTCTGTCTATGGTGATAAAACTGAAAATTAGCTGAGTTTCATGAAAATTCATTGATCCATTCTTGGGAAATTGTGGGAAACAAAATGTTACATATGGACGGACGTGTGGATGTAGGGATGGACAAACAGACTAATGAACGGACGGACATACAAACGGACAACTGGAAAACATCCTGCCTTCGGCACCACTTCATGGCCGAGGCATAAAAACACGAGAAATGGAAATAGTAAGGCAAATAATAAGAAGATGGAGAAGACAATAAACAAAAGAAAAGAGACTGCAAATTTGACCGATTTGGTTTTAAAATCATTGTAACATTTAATCCGCCATGTCCAGGAGCCATATGAGAGTGTAACAAAAGTTGCCGCAATAGTTTTATTTTTGCAGCTGTCTTTGAACTAAAGCACTGCATGAATTTAAATGACCATCTTTTGTCATGACATTGGAGGGCCCCCCCGGCTATGGTGGATGAAGTTGTACAGTGTTCTCCAAACCAGATTGTTCTACAGGAAGGGAAGACTTGATACTTGCTGACAAGAAGATGAGTAAGATGGACAGGAAGGGGTGGGGCAATTGGAAGCAAGGATGGACAGATTAACTGTTATACGCGAGAACTGCTACAATATTTATAATGCTATCCAGCAAAAAGGGAAACTGGAGAATGTGAGATGTTGACTTCAATTTAAAACATGTGTTGTCACGAAAGGATGATTGTGTTACCACTATCATGAAGAATACATTATAATGCAATCGAATTGCTTTCTTGGTATTTATAAATGGCGATATATTTTAAAAAGACCTTTTCTGTAACTTTTATTAGATTTGTGCAAGCACTTTGCATTTAAATACATCCTAAATTCAGTTATAATCTGTTTCACATGCTTTACTGGATTATTTATCATCATTTTATCTTTACAATGGGCAAGTAGAAAAAGAAGATGAGTTTCTTATGCCTGCCTGCATCTATTTTGGCAACTGTTCATTTTTATTTTACTTTGTTCATGATGCATACACAATAATGCTATGCAATGCAATTCATCCATCATTACATGATGGTTAATTTACTTTTTAAATATATAAACACTATTGATGAAGAAATCTCTGTTTGTTTGTTTGTTTTTCTCATGGAGATTATAAAGATGGAATGTAAACCATGGCATTTATAATTTTTTGTTTTCAAAGCCATTTTCAAATCCAGTCATAATTGGATTTACCACCTCGAGGAAAAAAAAAGAGTAACAGATCCCAGATCCCACCCCCACAACAACTTTCTTGGCAAATTTAGATAACAAACTACTTCATTTATTTACTTGGCACTTATTTATTATAATTAAAAATTATATCAAACTTGTTTTTGCTGCTGTTGCAGTCATTGTTGATGAAGTGCACTTTGTGTTATTTAGTTCACGTTCTGATAAAATAAAATATTGGTTATTGCAGAATCATATGCCAAGCCTATCAATATATATATTACAAGTATGGTGAATATGCGGAAATTCCATAATCCTTTGAAAAGTTTAGTTTTTTTAAGTTTTGAGTCTTTGGGATAACGTTTTGTCTCTTGTGTTAGGTTAGTGTGTTAATTTGTTTTCTGCTCAGTCCATGCAAATTCAGTGCAAGAGCATGAAAGGTTCTTCACAAACAATCCTCCATGCTTTTTTAATACACAAACTCTTCAGGAATTATCACAAACTACTTGCATATATAGTATTGATTTCTAAAGCATTCATATTAATCAAATATGTATATTTGATCTGCAATTCTGTCATGCCAAGTCAAAATGCGGTATAATTTCAAAGATTTCTAAGAAATTTACAGCTGTTTTTCAGACTCAAACGATTGTTATCCTACTAAATGTTGTAGATAGATGTACATGATGCATACAGGAGGTAATACAATAAAACACATTTTATTTCATCGTCAGTCATGCAATAGATATGTAATGGTCCCTGATTGACCTATACAGTGGAAATATACTGAAATGTTTGGGGATTCCAAAAGCAGCTTTTGTAACGATCACACAGCACAAAGAGTGAGCTTTAGAAGGTCAATCAAATGGTGTATTCAATAGAAAAAAAAATTACAATGAAATCTGTAATTTCTAGTTTCTCAGTATAAATACTGTTTGAAGAGACAAAAGAAATAGAATTGTTTTTATGTCACTTTTGTTACTTGAACTTAAATAGTTTGTGCAGTGAAAAATTAAAATTTTCTTCATGAGGGCTACTTTTCCTGTTTCTGCGCATTTCGGATACTCTTTTGCATTGAACTCTATGGCAATTTTTGGGGGCAAAATCGCCCCACACCCCCATTTTTTTCCCCTGAGAGTGTGCTAACCAAATTATGTGCATTTTAAGTTACATCATATTTTGTAAGAAATCTAAGTTGGGAAATGTCTTTTGATTTTGCTGTGTTGCACAATGGTAAGTTTATCACCAATGTTCATACATGAGGTGAGTGGGGATGGTTTTTTGCTGATCATAAAAATTTTGAATGTACACAAAATTACAAGGAATTAAACTTAAATGAGGTGAATGAAATACGATTTGTGTGAGTTCACTTTTCGAGGTTCAAAATTATGCGGCACAAAGAAAATGAAAACTGAAATTGTTGTACACTTTAAACTTGATTACAAAGATAAAAATGAATGGTATAAAGAGGTGTTTGATTTTCAGAGAAATTCGTGCCTACCTGTCGAGAGAGAGTTTGCTTTCTTACTAGTTGGCGGAGAGGAACTTGACGAGTGCGTTGATAAGGACGACTGGGAGCTTATGGACTCGTGACTACTGCTACTGCTGTACTGGGCCTCCACTGGTAGTGGGGTTGGAGGAAGAGGGGAGTAGAGAAGATTGCACACAAGATTATCCGTTAGAATTTCACCATTTTCAATTTCTATCTTTCGTTCTCAACTGCAGTTTCTGTTTCTACTATGCTAAACTCTGGCTACTACCATGCACTAGTTAGAGCTATTTTATTTTAAGAAAGAGAGTTACCTGTACTATTTATTTTGTTGTCTTTTTTATCAGGAATGAATGATATATGCTCCAGCAATAATTACTCTGGCGTCAAATGCTAACGCTGAACACGACTCAAACCCTGACCCTAACCCTAAACCTAATCCTCACCCTTACCTGGACCAAAAACCCAATGATATGTTTAAAGACACAAGTTATCATTATGGGGACTTCAATAAAAAAAAAAATGGGAAACTTTGATATCTGAGCTCATAGTAGTGCTTAAATTGATAAACATCCTACAATACAAAACTTTGGAAAGTTGTGCTGCCACTGGCAAGATATGCATGAATAAACATCACCCTTGGAATTACCAATGTGCTGGAGTATAAAACAGCCTAGATCTACACATAGTAGTCTATGGGAGGAAATGGGCAAGATGAATCCGGTCAACCCAAGTACTCCTACATTTCACTTTTTTAAAGCACTAAATAATCATTTTGAAATAAAAATTTGTTAGGGCTTCAATTTTAGACCTTACCAAAGACACTTAAAACATGGGAGGAATAGGTAAATCACATTTTTTTAAACTGTGGTTAATGTTGACTTGTGTCTTTATTCTAGTTCTTTGTCCTTGGAGATATCAATGCCAGAGCATATCATTGTCAGAGCAAAGATCATGTCATCCTCTTCAGGACATGCTTTACCCCAGTCTATTCTATTCTCCTAATACCACAAGTTAGGGCCTTCTTTGTTACCGTTTCAACAACTTGCTCAGAAAGTGCAGTAACATTAACATGGGTTCAATATTATAGGAATTTTGATCTGTTCTTATTCCTCATAAGACAATTTAATGACCTTTAAAATGATTTTAAAAAGAATTGTGCAAGCAGATTTAGTTATGACAGTAGGACCACTCTGGATAATGTCTTTGGGAGTAGCGTATTTTTTTGCAGAAGGAGTTGGGATGTGGTGCTTAATCATGAAAAACAAAGTTTACTTGGAGGTCTTTTTGAAGGTTCATAAGTCACACATACATGGTTACCTTTCAAAGTAAGGGTGATTCTGGAATAGAAATATGCATTGTCACAGTTTTTTCGCGCTCTTGAAATATAGAAGATACCACTAAAAAAATCCTAGATCACTGTGATCACCACTCAAGGCAATACAGACTAAAACCCAGTGATAGATAAATGACAAGATATTACTACTTTTGGAAACATTTGAAAAGGAAATCTTGGTAGAATATTTTGCTTCAGATCTATACAGTTTTCCACTCATCATGTTTCTTTAACTGTATGAGCAGTAAATTCATGTAGTCTCATTCAGTATGTTTAACTGGTTCATATCTAACAAAGTACAATTTTTCTACACATGCATACCATGCAGATCAGGCTATTGTGTTCATAATCCAAGTTATCTAAACCCAAACTTATCCATTCTGTGACCAATATACTATCATTGCAATATACCCCACATTGCATTTCCTTGGTCAATTGTATAAATAAGTAACTAGGAAAATGTGTCTTTCACATATCCCCGAGGAATAATGTTATCACTTTAGGTAAACATCACCCCATCCCCAACCCACCAAGAAGAAATGTATTTATAATGGTGAGATGACTTAAGCAGATGAATTATGAAAACAGAGAATGATAGTTTGTGTATTTTCTATCAGGAAACAATTATTTTAAATACTTATCATATCTGATCATTTACCAATTATGATATACAAGTATTCTGTTACATAAAACTTCCTACCAAAACAATCAATGAATAAAATGTTGATAAAATGTTTACATCACAGTGTACAAAGGAAAAAGAAAAAAAAATTAGGGGAAAAATAATGTGCTGCAGAAAAAAATACAGTTTCGATAAATGAACTGGAGTGTATTTCCAATAAATTACGTTCCAATTTACAACTATCATCAAAGAATATGGTTCAACATTTTAAACACACTACGCTACCTGTAAAACAGCATCTTGGACTAAGCAATGCTGTATGGTATTTACACTAACTCTCTCAATACCATTTCTGCTGCAAAATTCCATAGACTTTGCATGTAATATCTTGGGTATACTGAGAGGGATACTTTGAAGTCACATGGTAGGAGTAGTTAACATATAACTGAACTAGTCATAAAATGGACATTATTGAAAGGCATGGAATCTACATATTCTATTCAGAAATGGGGTTATTGTTGTCAAAGTTAGCTCTGTTATCCTTGCTGAAGGATTGGCAACATTGACTTACTATCACTAATTGGCATTAGACTAGAACTAGGTGAGTTGATGGAGAATGGAAAACAGACTTCTTTCACTGTATTCCATCCAGCTGCTGTACAGATATCAGATAAAGTGTTTCTCCTTATTGGCACAATCACTCATGCCGATTGAGTGAATCACAACACAGTTTCTATATCCTTAAATTTCAACATAACCAAAAGAAACCCATCAAAAATGACTATTTTCAAACATGATGGTCCAAAACTATCCACTTCTAACCACCAAATACTAGTGACTACATGTTGGATGCATAAATGGACTATGAATGTGTATGCTGACAGCATAGCTTTTACACTAATTTATGGCCCCTTCCAAAAAAACAAGAAAAAAAGGCAGGGATACACACGCTGGATGGAATACAATGACATGAGCCAATTGTACAGACCAGGGAGCAGACGAGACGTTGCCAAGTTTGTGAAGATTTGTGGTGAAGTCGACAAAGACTGCCGATGTTAGTGAGTCCGAAGCGCCAGCATTAGTGACGAGCTCTGCCCCGCCCTCAGCTCCCACTTGTGTTTTTTTCTTTCTACGACTCTCTGGCTATCTCTCTTTCTCTCTCTGTCATAATTTTCATATTTCGTTTCTGAATGGAATGCCCAAGCTACACAAATAAGACATTAGGTATGATGTTAAGTTTTTTGTAACAGATCATGGAGCATACATTTGTCAGCTTGGTCTGTTACAGTTACTGAGAGATCATTTAACTCACTATATTTTGTCTAATACTTGTTCTAATTCAATCATGTCAGCACATCTGAATATTTACCAGTGTTGATTCATGACT
>JZLH01S0603374.1:33715-48533 GCA_001188425.1 Eucidaris tribuloides | reverse complement strand
CTAAACTTAGGCTTTAATATTGTCGACTTTAAATGTCCATTTCAAAAACAAAAGTGTTATCGAAAGGTCACAATAAGCTTAGAAAACCGATCGAATTCATGCTCGAGCTTCAGCTTCAGGGGGCTCTGCCCCCTGACCCCCGACAAATCACCACCACGTTACAAAATTCATAACTTTGAATGAAGTTACAACAATTGTGAAAAATGGGATGGTTTAGTTATTATTGACTGTCCATTTCAAAGAAAAATAATGTAAGCAGAGAGACAAAATATCCTTATAAAACTACTTGAAGCCGTTAGAGTCAGGGGTGGAACCCCCTGACCCCATTCGGACGGGGACCCTACTTGGAATTCTATAAGGTGGACCCCTGGAACCCATCCATTAGGATGGACAGCCCTTCCCCCTGCCATAGGTCCGTTTTCTTTACTTATACGCACCCCCTCCTTTGAAATATCACGGGTACGGGCCTGCAAAACGCAATTTTTCTTCTTTGAATTTCAGAGTTTTTCAAACCGCTCGCTCGCTACGCTCGCCCGCGGAATTGCCTTTTCACCACTAATGACATATATACAAACAAATATTTCATGCATGTATAAAATAAAACTGCTAGAAGTCGTGAGCTTCAGGGAGCGGAGCTCCGTTACTTCCACCAGGGGCGGGGGCCCTACTTGGAATTCTATAAGGGTGGACCATGGAACCCATCTATTAGGGTGGTCTGTCCTCCCACCCCACCACCACCCCCCCCCCCCCCGTCATAGCGGTTTTTTGTATACGCACTCCCTTTTTTGAAATATCCTGGCTAGGGGCCTGCAAAACGCATTTTCGTGTTAGAATTTCAAAGTTTTCCAAACCGCTCGCTCGCTACGCTCGCTCGCGGAATTGCCTTTCCACCACTAGTGACATACATACAAACACATATTCACTATAAAATAAGTCTATACATTAAAATGGCAATTTTTTTTATTACAAGATTATTGAATTGTGGTACATTTTAACATAACAATAGCAAAAAAAAAACCCTGACAGGGGTATCCCATCCCCGCCCCTATCGCACGCTTAGCGTTCGCAGCGCTTAAAATCCACCGTCTGAAAATGCAATTTCGGCTGAGCGGCTGGGTGCCCCCCCCCCCAATGAGCTGACCCACGGTACGCCACTGCTCCGTATTCGAAACGTTACGCCCTTGTTCAAAGTTTCTTGTAAACTGTAGAGTCTACAGAAATTCCCATAGTGTCCAGATTGGTATTGAAAAATATACAACTAATTAAGATGAAGATTGCAGATGTTGACAGGAAATAAAAAAACAACCTGTCCTCCAATTTTCATTGGCGCGATGGTGAGATTGAGTCCACTTATTAGGTTTATGACATTCAACTCAAATCTCACTGCAGGCTTTTTAGGTGCATGAAATAGCTAATGGCAGGGGTCATAGTTTCAAACAATATGATATTACATAACTTAAAGTAGGCATAGGCCCTACACTGGTAAATTTTACAATAATAGGGCCTATTGTTTGGGTTCAATAGGAAGCTTTGTACCTTTGACTTTCACCTATCATCTCCAAAATCTAATCAATTCATCGGTGCCTTATACGTTAAAATCCGACAGTCATTTATCGCGGTAACGAGCCCAAATCAGACGTGTTTTAGGCCCTATGACCTTTGACCTTTGACCTTTCAACTCCAAAATCTACTCAGTTCATCGTTGCCTCATAGTACATCGGCCTATAGCCTACATGATAACGGACATGATAGATGCCAAATATTGTGGAATAATTAACGATTTAATATTAATTGATAAGAAACTCTGTATTCGAAAATGGCGTTTTCTTGTTGTGATATCTTTGACGCAAGAGACCTTTTGAAAAGTCTTTTACCAAAATAGATGGCAAATCGACAGAAACACGTATTTGAGATTATCTGGCAAAGCTGCAGCTACTCCCCAACATTTTACACAACACATTTAAAGAATACGCCTCGGAAGAAAAACAGGAAATGTGTTCTCTTATCCTTATTCCCTCTTGCATCAAGAAGTAAACATTTCTATAACATATTGGTTGGGAGTAAGTATGAGAAACCGTTGAGTACATTCCGATTACAAAATCGATTTAACCTAATAGAAAAAGAAATCAGAGACGCTATAGAGCGCCAAATTTTGATCGTATCAATCTGACACACGAACAGCGAATTTCAGTTCCAGATTTCTATTAAATTATATTTTGATGTTGATAGCTTCAGTGAAACTGTATAGGATTCCCTTGTGTTCCTTTTGTAAACATAGAATAGACAAAACAATACCAGACTTATTCTGGTTTTGTAAAACATAGAAATAAAGAACATACAGTTTTTTTTTGGAATATATAATTCAGAAACTTATAATACAATATATAATAAATTACAATACACACAGAATGCATACAAGATGAATATATGCGTGTGAATTTAACAAATATTTCTAAAATCACGTTTTTTTATTAATAGTTAAAAGGGCGATTTACAACAGTAGATCGTCAACAAGTGCCTCTAGGTAATTGTTATGTTAAATAATTTACTGAAAAGTCTTTGTTCAATCGCCAGGAATTGTCACACGTAAAAATAAGTTATCAGTCCATAACAAAAAATGGAAATGTTATATCGGTAATAATTGATATGTTGTATTCACATCGTACTATCACGTGATTGTTAATGTGTCTGTTGAGTTGCTGAATAAAACATCATGAATTACAAAACAACATAAGCCTACTTGGTCCTAGTTACATCAAAATCCTATCCCGGTAACGAGAACCATAACGGACGGACGGACAACCCAAAAACATGATGCCTCCGGCAACTTCGTTGCGGAGGCATAAAAAGGGTCCAACTACGATTTGTAGTAAAATTTCTTACAAGAGATATTCCTAAAGCAATTTCTTCCTGAAAAATTGCCGAGTCGAAAGTGAATCCTTGTGTATTTTATTGTGTATTCCTTGTGTATTTTTTAATGGGGGGTCAACCTTTTCTTTTTTATTGTTTTGTCAACTAAATTTGTTGCAGAGTGTTTTTTTTAATGCATTGTTAACATGAAAGATCTGACAATTTAATTACTGAAGGTATAACGGATTATCTTAAAATTGAAAAAGGGCACTTTGCTTTGCTTTTCATTGTAGGCTTACATAAATAAAATAAACAAATCACCAAAAATTAAGTAATAAGACCGGGAGTCACAAACTGGTGTCAAAATATATGCGGGATCGAAAAAAAGTCATGAAACCGTGCGACAAGACTGCACAACACGTTGTGGCAGGGTTGGCAATTTCCTGGGAAATTTCAGTATTTGCCGTCCATGCAGGTGAGGAATATTGGGAAATACTGGGAAATTATAGTATGGGAAGTATAAACAGGGAGGTACAGGGAAATGCTACAAAAAAATTGGGAACCACCTAAACAAATACCTGAAATTATTCAAGAGATATGTATTTCCAACTATATAGGGGCCTATTTCCCATTTTCCTCAAAAATTATCGAGGCCGGTAATTACCGGTAGGCTATTTCCTGGGGGGGGGGAGGAGGGGTACTTGCCTACATGTATAAACGGGAGTTTGCCACTCTAATAGGTGACTTTTTAGTAAAAAATCCTTAAATATGGGTAATGGTTTCTGGGGAAAAATCCTAAACATGGGGTATGATTTTGAAATTTTACTATTTACACTAGATATTTTCGCCTATTTCATCACTAAAGTGCACAAAAATGCCATATCTCTTAATAAAAAAAAACACTTGTAGGTACCAGTTTCCGCCAAAATCGGGTTTTTCGACTGCAGCGGCACACCCGTATTTCCCATTCCGGCCAACGTTGTGGACACTTATCCTGCTTATCCCGTTGGGGGCGGGGGTGTCTGACCCCACTCCAACAGTTGCATTAGGGTTAAATTTCTTTGAGAAGGTTAGATTCGTGCCACAGGCATGCTGTAAAGCTGCTTGTTAGTCTTGCCAATTTATGAATTGAAATAATCAGTAATTCTTATATACACTCTAAAAAGTCACATTATGTTAAATCAACATTTAAATGGTGCATTTAACCTTTTATCGAGCTATCCAACTTGATTAACGAACATTTAGAAAGAGTGATCACTCCTCGGCCCTTTTAAATGTTGAAATGACATTTCAATTTTTACAGTGTAGGCCTGCATGCAAGGGCCCAGGCACATTAACTATTTTTGGTTCTCCGTGGACCAAGGGGGGGGGGGGAGGGCACATTATGCCTCGTCCCCTCTCTAAAATCTTAATGGACCAATCACTCTCAAATCTGGTAGACATGGAAAAAACTAAAACTCTACAAAACGCAATCATCAAAATTTCTCAAGGTCACCACATGGGGGCGCTATTTACCATAATACATGTATAATGAAATACTAGTAGATAGAAAAACATGGATGTTGTTGGATATTTCTAGGTTTTCGTCTTTAATATCCCATTAATACATTCACAAGTGATTAATTTGTCAATAATTATACAAGATGACATATTTTTCGAAAGAAAATAAGTATTTTGAGTAAACTTTGTCTGTTTGGGGTTCATATTTTGTGATACCATGCATGCAGTGATAATGTAATGCGTTTATGCACATATTACATAATTATGCACTGTTGGTAGTGCCAAAGAGTTAAAACAATATGGATAAATGATTTTTTTTTTATTCATTCTGGTACACCTTTTTGATGGGATTACACTTTGATTCACCAAATAATGCATAATATAGTAATAAAATGTGAGAAATAAATTGAAAGAAAAATGAATTTTCAATAGGGCCTATCTTTTTTTTTATTGTTTTTACTGTTTTGGCGCCAAAAACAAAAAAAGACAAAAGAAATTTATTGAATATTTTCTTAAATAGATGAAACATATAGTTTCATGTCATACTTGAGCCAAAAGAAATGAAAAACAAGTGAAACAATGAAACATCCAAAAATGACGCACATAGCCTTCGAAATGTGGTTGCCATGGTAACACGATTTCACAGGTAACCCTAAATCATACACCAAAATGTTTGCCATAAAAGTTTAGGAAAAGTCACCAAGTTTGATGAAATTTCGTCAAAAATTGTGGAAGTGGCGAAGGAAAATGTGGTAGTGGGGGGGGGGGGCACATTGTGCCCCCCCCCCTTCGGGCCTTTTAGGGTTAAATTAAACCATAATCCTATGGGACCAAAAGTTCTCAAAATTTCACCCTAAATGGCTTTAAAAACTATGTAAAATGTGAATCTAAATATGACGCAGGCATGCAAAAACTCACCCTACAAGGAAAAAATGGTGTAGAATGAACGCACCCTATACAAGGAGAAAATGGTGTAGAATGAACGCACCCCAACGTTGGTGCATATCCTGCCCTGGAAAATGCTCCCTGAATTTGGCGTAGGCCTACTTAAAATTCACTCCCTAAAAATGCATACACAAAGCTACAAGGGCGTAGGCTGGGGGTGCACTGGGTGCACGTCGCACCCCCCCCCCCCCCAGCAGAGCCATAGGAGTTCCGCTCCTGGCAAGCAAAACAAAATTTGCACCACTTTTTCTGCTTTCAACGCCCAATTTACTCAACTTTAGTTCCACCTCCCTAAGATGTGCACCTCCCCATGTCACTTTAGTTCCACCTCCCCAAGATGTGCACCTCCCCATGCCCAAACCAGCCTACGCCCTTGAGCTATGCAAGGACTTTACATGATTAGACCTATTGGGTCACGGCTAAAAAATGCATGGCAGGGCGGATCTAGCTTTTTGCTAAAGGGGGGGGGAGGGGTTGACCCAGGGGTGTCGATCCATTTTGGGGATCATCGGGGAGGGGAGTAGCAATACAGAATTTTGCGCACAAATTGCGCCGAAAAAAACCTGTGTATGTTTAGGCCAAGTTTAATGGTTTTGTATAGTGCTATTTGATGTTTTTAGGCGTTTTTCTACGTACATCACATTTTCACTTTGCAGCCCCGGGGGGGGGGATGGTTAAACCCCTACCCCATCCCCGTATCGCGGCCACTGCATGAACAAAACGAGAGCATGCGTCCACATAACTTAGAATCTTGGATGCACCCTATTACGGAAATACATGTACATTTGAGGTATGTTTTGTTATGGTGAAACCGTGAAAAATACAGGTTATTTATTTATTTATTTATTTATTCATTTATTTATTGAATGGTTTATTAAAACATAAATCTTTTGTGGCTTTCGCCGAATTGCAGCCTTATGTACATTGCATGAGAACAACAAAGTGTACTTCATAATAAAAAGTAACATTATACAAATTCTGTAAAAACAACAATCGTACATAATAGGCCTATAGATAAAGCAGAAATCATCAGCACTATTATGTGTCAAATATATCAATATAGATTCAAATTAAGAATATATATATATATATATATACATATATATTACATGCATATTATATTTGTTTTGTTGTGATAATAATTGTAGACATATAATTGAGATATTAAAGATAATCTGAGTAGTGAATAATTATTGACATACCTGAAATTTTCAAAATAATAATAAAAAAAATAGAGAGTTTGGGTAGTCGAACCCTACGGTGAAATATAGTTGAACCAACAAAAAATAAAAGCGGTCATGGTAAAATCCTGGCAAGTCGATACAGACATTATTTAAGGTTCACTCAAAGCTTTATAATCTTTCACCGTAAAACGTTTATTTTTGTCCGGGATTTTTGTATTTTTTACCGTAAAATTTAGGCCTATTGTTAAAGTAACTGCCGCAAATAACTGCAAATAGTTTTACGGTTTCCCCGTAAAAAAATATAGTAACCATTTTGTTTTTCTTTTTAATGCTCGGTTTACCGGAGTTGCTCCTCACGGAAAACTTCCTGAAGTGACGGCGCGGCAGCAATACAGACTCAGTTACGGTAGCCGCCGGTACGGTCGGTCTTGTTGTTAGACTACGAACTTTCAGCAAACGCGCAATTTTTAAAATGGCTGAAAGTGAGGCAAACACTTCGCAAATGCTGAGGTAAGACACTTAATTGCGAAAAACAAGTAACGTCAGTGCATTGTGATAATTCACTAACATTTTGTAGTTATTCTACATTTACCTATTGAGTGAACAGTGATATATTTAACCTTATATAGGGTCCAAAATTTGATTGACGCAAATGATCCTGTTCGTCTCACCTGCTCAGTCCCATGTGTTGACTTTTGTGTTGGTTCATGATCATAAACGGTAGATCATTTCTATTGGAAATGTTGAGTGAATGAATGAATGAATGAGTTTGTTTCGTACCAGCAACATCACGTAACAGTATGACAATATAAAATTATTTACAAATTTGAAACAGTAGTGTAGATCTACATCAAAGAATTCTAACGTTAGATCTATCATGTCTATCTAGTTTACTAGACCGAATACGAAAAATCAGTCTATTTCGGTCGACTCGAGATCACACATAGGGACAACTCTATACTTTTGTGCACAAAGTAATGAGTGGTTGTTTTCATGCAGTCGTGGCACAAGAATGTGCTCTGAAATTCACCTTTCTGAACAAAATTATACTGAAATATTGCTCAAAATGGATTAATGGCACCCGTAGAACTAGTAATAGTAATACAGTGCAAAAGATGCTGTATATAGCCCCATAGCTCGGCAACCGTAGCCAGACAATCTCCCTGTACAATGCGGGACACCCTCGCCGGTCATCCACAGCGCACGGCAGAAATCGCACCCGCACCTCAATACCAATGCTTGAATTAGCGCGCACGGCACGTGCGCCCGTCAACCAAGCAAAAGTCGCCCGAAGGTTGTCCACCGAGATTTCACTGACTGGCGACTGTATCGGTAAGTTGAAATTCAAATTTTAAACTCAAAATCAAACTTTTGAAAGGACTTTTTCATTGAAATGTAATAAATTACGGCTTTTGCACAGTACATAAATTTTTCATTTCACAAAATTCATGTCTTGCAGCAAACAGCGGTCCTAACCACCGCTACCGCGAGCGATCGTACGGGTCGCTCCCAAGCGTGATTAATGGATAGTTTACCAATGACCTCAACATATAAATTGAAAATGAAGGACTCATCGCTTCAACATTTTCATTTTTTAATTTTCTAAAATTTCTGCCCTGTGTCCTGAACAAAATTTCGTCCCGTTTTGGCGGGACAGAATCATTCAATTCACACAGTGCAAACTTTGTTCGTTTTTTCCAATGTTGGGCGTATGTGGTCCATATAGGACCACATACATAGTAGGTGTGCTCGAGATATGTTCCGCTGCGAGTGAGACTACGTCTCGTCTGGCACACCGACTGAAGTCATCTGGCTACACTGTAGAGGTCTATATCTCTCTCTCCGTAGACCGAAGTATTGATACAGGCTTCAATGAAGATGGGACTGGGACAATAACGTCCGTATTTTGTTGTGTGGGACTTTTGTAACATGAAACTGAAAGTAAATTAGATCTAACGTTAGGTAGAAAGTATGACTCAAAATTAAATGAAAAATGATGCCTGGAAATACTCACTGTAAATCACTGCAACAGTAGAAAAACGATGATTTTCAGCGAGACGAACTGCACACAGTACGTACGTACGTGCACAGTTGTTGCCATCTTCCTTTTCCAAACTTACCAAACTCTGCATATAAGACTTGCTCTGATTGATTGGCCGATGATTGATGAATGAATACTAAGGAAATGGTAACACGATCGTGATTGGCCGGCTATTCGTGCGTGAAGATCAGTTCAATCACGGCATGAAAATCACTGTACCTCTGTGTATTTCTTCTCAAAAAAGAGGTATTGAACTTCATTTTTTAGTGAAGCTGGTAAGCATAACACATTTTTGAGATGTTTCTGTTACTCTAGATATAGTAAATTCTAACGTTATTGTCTAGATCTAACGTAATTAAATCTAAACTAAATAAACACTGGTCACTGGGGGTCTATAACAATTTGATTCTTTTGTCATTGGTGAAAGGTACAAGGAAAAGGGAAAGCAGTGAACTCTGCCTGTAATACTCTTTCCTTTTAAACAAAAGCAAAAGCAGTATACTTATACTAGATCTAGAGTGACCTTGTACCTCTACTTTACAAAAAAGAATAACAACCAGTAGTACATGTTAAATTTGATGACAGAACTTAGCAATAGAAGGCCTGTTTCAATGCAAGTTACATGTACATTTCTGGGTGTGTTATAGAATGTTAGTATTCCAAGAAGTGTGCACCTATTTTTTTATTTATTTATTTTATCACGAAATAAAACTAGGATCTGCAATGAATTAAAAAAAAAAATTGGTGCCGGATTTTTGGAACCCTGTGTGCTACCTTGGCACATGCGCACACGATTTAACATTTACCAAGAGGAGATAGTGAGTGGTGTAAGGGGTAATATTAGCATCTATTGCACTATACACCCCTTACTAAACTTGCATGGGTGATAGACTGATGGTAAGTTTCACATTGCTTGTGGTAACAAAGAAAATCATACCGTGCCATGCCACTTCATTAAATCCGGGACCGTATTACATCATGCCTATCTCAAAAAATCTGTAAAGTTCCAAAGAGTAGTGATAAAAAGATCCCACCATTTCTTCGGTGATGTGCATGCACAGACTATTTTTGCATAAGCTACCAGGGTATACATTTTCTTTGTCAGTATACTGCACAACAGCCTGCACACAAAGTTCGCAAATGCGGGTACTGACATAGAAAATATGCATAGCTCATGCAAAGTCCGTTCTTGCATGCGCATCACTGAAAAGCTGGTGCAATCGCGTAGACCAAAACTCTGCACTTCATTGGTCTCTGAGAAAAGTTACCCTGTTTTTGTGAGATTAGTATGACAGGACATAGATAATTGTAAACTCTTTACGGCAGGACTGTCAACTTTGGGGAATGACTTGAAGGGAGATTCACTTTTGCCTGCCAAAAATTTGTTTACTAGCCAAAAAACTTCTGACAAGCAGGGCTCCGACACAATGACCAAAACCATTTTTTGCCCGCCCAAAAAATTTTTACCTGCCAAATTACTAGCCAAACAACTTCTGACACTTGGAGGGGGCCGGGGGCCGATAACGCCCAAAACCATTTTTTGCCTGCCCCCAAAAAATTTTTACCTGCCAAATTACTCAGCCAAACAATTCGTTTGTTCATAATATTTTTCTTGTACACGTATGACGGGAGGTTTTTTCATAAAGCGGGAGGATGAGCGCGGTGGCAGGAGACTCCCGCCCAAAGCGGGAGGGTTGGCAGCCCTGCTTTGTGACTGCGCCACCCCCTTTTTCTCTTCTGTAGCACAATTTCCATATGCACTGGGATTAGCAGAGTGCTCATCATGCACTTGTAGTAAGAATAAAAACCAATATACACTCAACTATTGTACCTGCCAACTGTCCCAATTTCTGACTTTGGTGGCCCCCCTCCAGAAAAAAATCTCTCCAAATAACAATCTGCAAAAATAGACTCCTATAACTGAAGTGTCCAATGTAATTGTCAGCAACACAGAGGAGACTCTTTAACCAAACTCTGGGAATGCAATATAAATATAGTCCATCCTTGCACACCAGCAAACTACTGTATACGCTGAATATTTTGTGGTGGTTTTACTGAACGTGAAAATTTTCACTTTCTGACATTTCTGTACAGAGTGAATGCAAATACAATAAAATCGCAAAAATATATGGACGCGAAATATATGGCGTATACATTAATTCACTCAAAAATGTACAAAATAGAAAAAAAATCAACTAAAAACCTCTCCGGAGTGATATCATTCTTACTGGTCAACTATATCTTGTGATGAGGATCAGGATTCAGGACCATAATTGGAACAGACACAGATTTAAAAAAAAATACCTAAATTGCCATGGTAATCTAGGTCCAGACTGCAGAATCACATTGCAAAGTGATCACTTCAACTGCATGGGCCGTAACCCAACCAGTGAAATCCAGCCATCCCACTCCCAGTTTCCAGTTTTCAAATGTTGGCAAATATGTACTACATAAGTTGCAGTTTCTAGTGCACTTTCTCGCAATGAAATACCTCTTGTTTTGCTTCTTTTACTTTTATTTCTTTTGCAGGTCTGCAAGGAAAAGAAAAGCAGACAAGGATCCAAATGTGGTAAGTTCAGAGCCCTCTGTATTTGTAATTTTTCCCATTATCCTGTGCTTGAAGCTCTCCAACATGTGACTGGTGTAAAGGGATATGGCAAGATAGTCTTCAATTTTGGACGCAATACTCCCAGAATCATGGATATTGTTCAAGTTTCTGCTGTGAAATTTCACAGTCATACATATCCCCTTTGCTGAACAATTTTCAAAAAATGCTCTAACAGTAAACATTTGATGTGAAGCTTTCTATGGGATCAATTTTTATCAAGGCCAGATATTAATTCAATATTGTAAATTAATGCTGCTTTCTCCTCTTGAGAGTAAACAAATTCCAGATAAATATTCCCAGTCTTGATTTACACTCTAACCAGTGTATAGTGGTGTATGTTTTAACTCATTTGGTTGTTCAGGCATTTGATGCACTATGCATTACCCCCACTGTGCAGTGTGGTGTAGCACCATCTTGTGTCCATCAGAAGTACAGCTGTATAGTAATGATCCCATTTAGGTAAACAACATACTTACTTGTCCGTGTAGTCGTGTAGGTACATGTACATATATATAAATTAAGTAACTTTTTTCAACTTTCAAGGTGACACTTCACTTGGGAAAAAAATTCAGTCTATGTCACACTGTCTGAAATTGCTTGCCAATGTAAAATATGTTTGTCGTAGTTTCAGGAATGTACTATAATAGAATTAAAAATCATAGGATAACATTAAATGGCATCTTCCACTTCTGATTCTCTCCTACTAAGGAATCCACGATTACAAAGCACAAAAAGAGGCAGAAACGGCGATCAAGTTTCATGCGTGGAAGATCGAGAAAGTCTCTCCCACCAGTTAACATAGAATGTTCAGGTAAGATCACAGTAGAAAGAAAATGAATAATAATATTAATATTGATATTATATTGATAATTATTATTAGTAGTACTTGGTAGTATTATCATTATTGTTATTTTTGCTCATTGCAATTTTAAACTTTGTCTATTAGAACTTAAAGCCCAAGTTTAGTTTTGGGGATTTTTTTTATTTGAAAGCTTTATGCCCAAAGGTCATATCACACCAATAACAGATTTTGAATATCTTTTGTTTTGTTTTTGAATTAATTAATGAAAAATCGAGGGGAGGGGACCCCCGAGATTGGGGGTACCCCCGAGATTTTCAACTATATTTTACATTATAGCATCCAAAGGGTTAATAAGGTGTTAGGGTTATAATATGAGTTATACCTTATCAGAATTCTCTTTCTGTAGAAATTCCTTTTATGTAATTCTGCTGCATTTATGTTAGAATTACTTATTTTGATTCAAAATATTGAAAAAATTACTGATTTTTAGCTGTGAAATTAATGAAAGGCTGTGATGAAATTTGGGAGCTCTGCTCTTGAATGGCTTCTCAAAATTTGCTCTAATGTTCATTATTGGATCTCTAAAAATGTTCTGGATTCACTGAATCAATTTGTTTTAAATATTGTTAAATGTTTGTGCAAGACTAACTAATAAGGTTCAAAACCAGTTGTGAATTTGCCATGAATTTTAATGTAGCTGAGAGCAAAAATCCAAGGTCATCAATGAATTCGCATCATCAGTCAATGATGCAACAAAGTAAAACAGTGTGCTCAAACTTTGCAATAGGGCTGATTAAAGGATGGATGCAGTGTTCACGGTTAACACTAGCCTGCTAGCCAATGGTTAGCGAAAATCATGGCAAACTAGCCAAAATCTAATGTAACTAGTCTGCATGGCTAGCCAAAATATTTCTTTAATGTTGCACAAAACAGTATGAAAAATATTTAATTTTGGGGAGAGGGCTAGACAGAATTCTGGTGGACTACCCAAAATTTATGTTAACTAGTCCGCCTGGCTAGGTTTAAAAAAGAGTTGAGACCCCTGGGATGAAAATCCCTTGTTGTAATTTATGTAGCTCGCTAACACAGGAGAGTGGCAGAAATGTTTATTTTAAACAATATTTCTTTACAATTGAAATTGTAAAGAAGCAGTTCACTATGTTTTATTATTGAGCTAGCCATTGTTAATCACCAAATTTAACCTCTAATCCTCCAAATAGTATTTTGTCAGTTGAAGACGCCTGCCTAAGTGCAAATTCATTAATCAGAACTGAGCTTGAATTTGTTGATTAATTAAAAGTGTTCAGAAATTTCAAAATCAATTTTAAAATCTGTAAAGAGGTCTACATACATGTACATGTACCCTCTAAATTCAGTGCTGGAGTTGAGTTCACAAGTATCAAGTCTGAGTCCACAGGTAAATAAAACTTTGCCATCTTTAATATATGGACTCAACGCCAAGTCCCGAGTCCACCAAATTGGACATAAGTCCAGAATCGACTACAAAACTGCTAGTGCTAGCAATGCACCAAACTCTTACAGTAGCTCGGTAATTAGCTTAGTAAATCATTAGATAACTGGGAAACATTAATAAATGCAGTAACAGATGGCCACTTAGCCTTAGCTGTAGGTCTTAGATCTAATTCAAATATTTCTGTCTATTTTGCACACATTTGTTTGTTGTTTACTTTACAGAAATTCATCAGAAAATTCCAACAGATATTCCAGGAGAAAAGAGATTTGAGGAGCTCAAGCAAGCTTGTTTTGAGGTAGCTATCTCCCTTTTTTAACACAAGTGTAGTTAACAAATACAAGTACATATACATGTCAAACACATGAGGTAAGGATTTCAATAATTTGTTTTCTTACAAGATAGTACTTTCGGTATTGTAGCTACATAGATCTTTGTGGAGAGGGGAGATACAAAACCAAAGCCCCGGAGATAGGATACTGAGAGAGGGGTCAGTGAAAAGTGGAGTATAATGTAGTTAATTTTAGTAGATATAGATAGTGACATTTTTTGAATACAGAAATTTTACCAAATTGAAGGTCACAGACAATTTTGAAAAAAAAAAACCTACAAAGATGACAATCCTTCTGTATTTGTGTATTAGATGAGTTACTTGCAAATGTGAATTTTAATTTAGAAATTTAGAAACATGGTAATTAATACGAGTACATTGCTCTTGAGTTGTACCAGGGAGGTAGTTGTACTACGCTATGTTGACTTAATCGAGTGTTTATTGACTTCATTCATTTCTTGGATCTCTTAGACTAGAGTGGTTTCCTACAAACTTGATCTCCTTGCACAACTCACATTATGATTTAACAAACTGAACTGCATTGTGATTCAACAAACTGAACTGTAGGCATGTAGTCTCTCACTTCAGCAAGGTAGATCAGGCTGAGAACTGTAAGTGTAAAATTTCTACTGACATAAGTGCACATTAGAAGACAAGTTCACACCATTTTCAATTTCATTTCAATCACTGTGGTGACTCTATTGAAAAAAAAACCCTGAAAATTTGATAAAAATTAGACAAAATGTGAGAAATTTATGCAATTTTTATCAGTTTCATAAAATAGTATTATGAATCACAGAGGCTGTAATGAAATTAGCAAGCTGATGCTGTCATAGCCTCAAACTCACCAGTTATCATGGATATAATTTTTGTACATGTAAAACCATGTCCCTTAAGTTGTAGCATAATATTTCGAGTAATGATTATTTCATTCTTGTTCACTGGCTTTGATCTAAATCTTTAACTATATTTTGTTTCCTTTGTTGTATTAAACTTTTAGTATACCATGCAGAAGCTGAGGGCAGAAATTCCTCTCTTTGATTCATCCAGTGAACTTCAATGTAAAGGTAAAAAAAAAAAAACAAC
>JZLH01S0603367.1:16124-26545 GCA_001188425.1 Eucidaris tribuloides | reverse complement strand
GTTACATGGTAAGGTCAGAGGTATTTAGGTCAATTTTAGTTAACTTGCAAGACTCTAATAAAATTGGCACATGTTGCTGCAATATGGCAACCAATATGGGTCTGGTAGATGCCACTTGGTGTACATTCTCATATCGTTGTGTCAGAGGTCACCATTGTAAGTTCAAGGGTCACTTTAGGGTCAAACATTTTTAAGTGTTACCTTGCCAAGAACTTCTTGCGACATCAAACTTGAATGGGGAACTTGTTGTTACATAGTCACAGTTGTGGGCAAGGGACAATTTTGCTATTGCCTCTTTCTTATGTCGATGTACATTCCATCAGACATCACAAGACAATATTGAAGGTTCGACTTAGAAAAAGGAACATGATATATAAGTTAAACAATGAGAAAGGTACTTGATACAAAGTTTTACACGTCTTGTATTTCCCATAAATTTTTTTTTCAGTCCACTCTCTGCACATTAAAGCATCATTGTTAATTGTTTGTGTGGAAGATTTTATATGCTTTTATTAAGTAGTTTTAGGCTAATTTAATAATCTATGAAATACTGTCATTAAAACTTGACAAAGAAAGAAAGGTCAATGACTATCAATCAAACTCAATAACTGTTAAGCCAAGAGAGAGCTTTTGCTTTCAAACAGAAAAGTAGGCCAATATTTCACAATATTATAAAAAAAAATGGCAGACTAGAGCACGATTCAGCCGTGCGCAGTTGATGGCGTATGCCTTCCAAGCTGTACTCCCACACAATTTGATTGAAAGCTCATGCATGCATGTAGATTTGATCAACATGTGTTTTGAAGTTACTCCCCCCCCCCCCCTAACATTCCAAATCAAGCCATGTAGAAGCCCTTGTGACCTTTGGACCTCCTGAACTCCAAATGTTAAGCATACATGGGGCCTAAAGCTGCCATACTTGCCCAATTACATCAAATCAAATAAGCCATTCGAGTATTTGTGGAATAAACCAATCAGATTGTATGTATGGTCTTTGACTTTGACACAACTCTAAAATCTCAATTCAGTTCATTTTGTGATTATTAATTAATTATTTTACCTAAGTTACATTAAAAAATTTATGAGCATCTTCAAGTTTCATGCGTAGGACACATTTTATGGGGGCTTTACTTTCGTACCTTTGACTCTTAAACTCCAAAATCGAATCAGTTTCATATGATACCTTGTAATACTACTTATCACAAGTTACATCAAAACCGATTGAACCGTTTCTAAATTTTTATCGCATTAACAACCCAAATTAAACTGTATGGCGGGCCTATTCTGATTTGCATAATAATATGCTAATGAGTATGTGACACAGACAAATCAAGTTGACAAACTCGTCACCTGAACTTTTAAACCCATACTACCCCACCACCATTTACATTTATGGCAGAATATTATCAATATGTCTAGGTCATTTATCTTTTTTAGTATTGCTGCACTATGTGTAAATCTGACGTCATTACGTTACCAAACGTTAATCGACTATTGAGCCTGTTTAATTTAATTAGTTTAAATTTAGGAAATGCATTTATGAATCAAATTCTTTGTAAGACTCCCAATCTTCAAATTTAGCACCTTTAAATCTCAGTTATTATAATTCAACAGAGTTTTGGAAAAACATCAATCTTGTAAACACCATGTCCATTTTAGCGTCATTCCGTTAGCCAAGCTCATTATATGCAAGATTCATTAAACGGATTTTTTTGATAAAAAATGGGAAGAGAAATTGCCGTAAATAGTAATATGCATAGAATTGAGTAGCATATATTGTCCTGTAATAACACTTTGTTTTTACACTGGTTAGGAAGTCCAAAAAGGTGTCAACCGTCATTCCGGGTCTAGCACCGTGGACTGCCATAAACACTGTTCTCATCAGTTGCCAATAGCACTGTGATATGCTCTATGCTAATTACAAGTAACTATGTCTTGAAACTTGGAAATTCAGAAAACAGTTTTTTCATTTGATAAACAAGGGGGGGGGAAGCCCCCACGTGTGAAACTGCGGTGGAGAAAACTTTTTGTTTTCTTTAGTTTCATTTATGTTGCACAGTCAATATAGCCCCCATGTTATATTGCCCTGAGCATCAATGCCCCAAACAGATATACTTGGATGTTCTCAAACGCGTTGTCTTGACCCCATTGTCGTTGATAATGTCGACCCCACTCCCACTGCTGAATGCTCAGTTTGTCAGGGGATGTATCCATGTCCATTATGGCTTATTGCGCATACTACCTGTCACTGTCATCTGTGGATGGCTGCAGAACATCGGCAACTGCTAATTTTAATGTTACGGTTCAGGTATGTAACCAAACTCCTAATTCAATCTACATGAATGTTCTATCGTATGGAGTAAATGTGAAATAAAAATGTTAACACATTCATATTTCAATATTGCACATATGGTACAACATACTTGTAGAGACAGAGACTGCCCCACTTATTTCAGTACTAGATGTGTCTTATTGTATCCCCGAACAAGTCGGAGGATACATGGTTTGGCCTCGTCGCGGCCGCGTCCGCCGCCGCCAACGCACAGAGATTCTCCTTGTGAGCGCTCTACAGCTGCATTTCTTCTCGGATCATCTTCAAATTTGTGCCAATTGAAGTTCCATTTATTGTAAAGCGAAGCGCCTATTGTTTTGGCATGAAGTTCCATTATTTGTAAAGCGGAGACGCCTATTTGTTTTGGTCGGTGGCCGCCCTTCGCTTTGGTCTGTCTTGTACAACAAAAAGGTACATTTTTTCAGGGTCTGCTTGTGTGCATGATACTGGTCCGCATTACTAACGGATATTTTTTTTTTCAATATTTTGGTGTGTTAAGTGTATCATAGTCAACTTAGACACTTAACTTTGGTGATGCTGCCCAATGTTCCGCTTTTACAGGGTCAAAAGGTTCACCTGATAGCGTCTAATTGCAAAAATGTTATTTTTATCACTTACTTTAGTTGTTATCAAAGGATTTTATTCAAACTATGTATAGGTATGGTGATCATTCTACATGTAGCGCCACATTATGTGTTCGGTTGACGGCGCCTCAGTGTTCCGATTGGGTGCCATGTCACATTTTCTTGTATTGATCTTATCCGGCCGCGCGGGGGGGCGGGGCCCGCGGGCCACTTATTCTCTTGTTCGATTTTATTCAATACTTGCGCTTTAGGTTTTATGTGGGGGGGGGGGGTTCAATTCCATAACAATAGTTTTCAGGCTGACAGCGAGCCTCATTGTTCACGACTTTATGAGGATGCATCTCATATTTCTAATTTAATCCAAACGGGGGTGAAGGGACGGGTCGGGCGAAACATGTGTCGAAGAGTTCCTCCCCCCCCCCCCCGCCCCCCCCCCCCCGACCGAGTGCTGTAGTATTATTTGTCTGTGGACTCATCTACAGCAATGGCCAATCAGAAAACTAGTGGTTTGTGTGATTTAAAATAATTTATAAGTTCTAAAAAATAATTTTATACTAAAGTCGAAGGACTCCTGTTTTCGAAATAGGCCGACTGCGGACCAGCCCTGAAATGAATTTCGGATTTCCTTTACTCTTCGCAAAATGCTGCACAATGTGGATATAAGGTAAAACAAAAACGAGACATACATTATTAGAATCACAGACGAATGGATGCCACACAAAACATGGGACAAGCACACAGCGTGAAATACCGGGTATTTCTGGTCTACTATTACGGGGGGGGGGCATTATGAGCCCCCCCCCACCCCCGAGATCTCGGCCGCAGATCGCGCTATCGCCGGCGAAAAATGTGACCGCGCATAGGCCCGGATGTAACTACAAGACTGTATAGTAAATTTCAAAAAAAATGATTTTTTATATTTTTTAAGAATCAATTATGACAAATAAGTGTATGAAATTACTGTCTTTCGCCTAGTATCTCGCTTACAGATAGCTAGTGGAATGCTAATATTTGTTGATGAAAATAATTCATTTTGAACATTCTAACAATTATCTACAAAAAAATTGCCGAATCAATTAATTTCCATGTATTTTATTGTTTTGTGAATTTCTTATGCTATTTCCTTGTTTTTTCGATCTTTTGTTTTTATTATTTTTTCAATGAAATTTGTCGGGGACACTTTTGCGATTCATAAACAGCCATAAACTTAGATCCCTTCAAGCCTGTAAAAGCTAAAAATAATACATACATTTTGACCCTGTTTGTGATTTTGGCTGAAAAACACAATTTGCCATTGATTTTGTACACAAAATCATGTTTTTAGCAATTTTGGAGTTGCATGCTGGCTCGAAAAGTCGCGACAGCGTTCGTAAACGGTACTTCGCATTTTTTTTCAAAAATGCCGTCTTAAATGAAGCGCGAGACTTGAAGTAAAAAGCCAGTGAACGGCGCGGGTCAAAAAATTTCCGCGCGAACGGCATTGTCGTTGAAATTTCGTAGAAGAGTTGGTGGGGGGGCATAATGGCCCCCCCCGCCTTGTATGATTAGGTTAATTCAATGTTGATATTCAAAACGATACTCAACACACACATGACTTTCGTTGTTTCTGTTTTGCATTTTCTCCTCTGGTACGTCAGTATACTGTGTCACCTTGACGGACTTCGATTGATTGGTGTCGGGAGACTTATTTTGCATTCTTCGCTCTAGAACTCTAAAAACGGGATCGCTAACCACACATTAAATACCAAGTCTGTTACCAATCGTTCATGGTGAACGGATATTTGTTGTTTTTTTCTTGAATGCACATTTTTATTCATTAATTTTGCTATTTTGGTTAAACAATAACCAACATATATTGGACCGCGGTAGGGGATGAATATCAACAAGCCTATATTGTTGCATATCACACAAGTCGACATGCGACCTTTGACCTGTGACCTCTTGACCTTAAAGGAATGGATCAGTCCATCTATCTAAAAAGTGTGAAGTTGATATAACTTATGTATTTATGAACTTCATAATATACAAGAGTTCTTTTATTCTATTTGTCTGTTGCGGTTTGATGTCCAATTTTTAAAACATTTTTAAAAATAATTCTTTTCAGTTATGTCAAATGTAGTGTATGTGTGTATTTTGGTATATAAATTGGTATTATTTTAACTCTGCTACTCCTCTTTCAGTTGGTCACCTTTGCGATGAAATTTGAGAGAAAAAAAAACACATCAACCCTGTAATTGCAATCATTTAACGAATAAATAACATCTATCGTAAAATTTATAGTATTGCAATGGATGTAATCGAGTATTCTGTTATCCATTATTCTGATTGAATCCCTGTGAGCCATGTTACGCCTACGTCTGAGGTCCGGACACAAATCCACCTGCCACAGATCCCCACGATAGTAGGAATAAGTATTAGGAAATACTAGGATCAAGCAGCCAGCAGCTGCAAGTAATATAGTTAGTGGTATTACGATCAAGAGGAACGGCAACGATTAAGACTCTAAAAATAACACGTGACAATGTGATGAGGTCAGCAATTCGGTTAAGTTCTGTCTTGAAAAGAGAAGTTCAAAGTTTGATTTGAATGAGGTTTTTCATATCCTTTTTTTTAAAAGCATGGGCAGTTCCACAGTGAAAAGTGAACAAACAAAAATCTCATACAATGGACTTTATTTCAAATCATTTTACATGCTTCAGGTGCGTTTATTAGCCATTATGATTATAAAGAAAATGATGGGGTCATCATTTCTGCTACCAAATTTTGGTTCTCGAAGCCATCTCTAGGAGACAACAGCAACATACACAGAATCGCTTATGTGGGCACTACATATGGTGAAAAATCTCAGTTTTATTGCAAAAAACAGCAAAGATTACATTTTTCAGAGTTTTTATCCTTGAAATATGTGAAGCATCTGAAAGTCAATGATAATCTGTTGCTTTTCACAACAAAAGTCTATTAACTTGAAGATATTTTCAGATAATCCTTTGACGTATTCCGTTACGTCATTCCGTTTACAAACGTTAATCAACTAATTGAGTGTTTAATTAATTTCGCGTCAAATTAGGAAATGCTTAGTTCATGAACTCAAATATATGTAGACTCCAATCTCAATTTAGCCCCTTTAAAAACAGTTTGATCATTATAATTCATTAATTTTGGAAACATCAATCTTGTGGAAAAAAAAATGTCTCTTTTAGCCAGTCATTCCGTTATCAAGCTCATTATTATGCAAGATCATTAACGAAAATGATTTTGTTGAAAAAATGGGAGAAATTGTGTAACTCTAATACTGCATGGATTGGGAGTGCATATTTGACATTGTATAATGACTTTCTGTTTTACCCTGGTTAAGAAAGTCCAAAAAATGGAGTCTGCTGTAAGTTCATTACCGTGGAACTGCACAGCAATTAAAGCCATGGCTATGTGTTATTAGACTGAACCTAAAATGGGTTAGCCGGTGAGCTTGCGCGAGATAATTATGAACATAGATTACCCATCGTTGAAACAATTCTGTTGAAGGTCTACTTACCAAGGGCCTAATACATATCAAAATTTAGTTTTAATTGAATGAGCACTTCACATTGTGATAAGCATATCTGCATTCATGTTTATGTACACATTGTGAAAAATAGCGTTGGAGTAGCTGAGATATGATATGGAGAAGATGATATGTAAAAATTCAGATATAATGTAGTACGAATTGAAGCAGTACATTATTTAATGGTTCTATATTTACATAAGTGTTGATAGATATTAGTGCCATGAAAACATGAGCAATTTATATTCAAATATGTTACTGATATTTGCAATTATACATGAGTGGAAGTGCAAAATTAGCAATTTTTAGTCAACATAAATGTCATCCAGAACTCTAAAATACATAATGTATTGTTGATTATTACTTATTTTTGTTTATTAACACTGTGAAGCCCAAATAATTACTTGTTAAAAAGTGAACTTGTAACTTTTTAGCGAATCACATATTTACAAGACAGAAAAATTGCCTTAGTTGTGGAGATCTTGCCATCACAAAAAATATAGCGGTTATACAGGAAAAGTATAACATCTTTAATAAGGCTCTTGAACTGAGAATTATCTTCTCTCGCTATCTGACACCACTTTAACATGAAGGTCCCCCAACTGCATCTATGACCCAAGTTTGGTTGAAAAGGGAGCAACAGTTGTAAAGTTACTTGTCTTTTGAGAGTCTTGCAGGTAAACTTTAACATATGACCTCAAATGACCTTTGACCTAACCATGTGACCTCCAAAGGCACGACAACATGAAGGTCTTCTCAGTGGTGTCATATTAATTGATATAAAGTGAAAAGTTATGCAACTATTTGGGTCACTTGCTTTAAAGTTCCAGTAACCGTCATTCCGTTACCAAGTACGGTAACGGAATGACGAAAATTAATTAATTGTTTTTTAATTAGCAGGAGTGTCAATGAAAATAAAAGTTAGTCTAAAGTGTCAGTCTACCTGAACCTGCTTTGCATACAAACTTTCCAAATTTTCTCTCTTCAATTTTCTGAATAAATTTAAAAATGAGTGTTTTTCGGTAACGGAATGACGCAAAAATAGACACAATTGTTTAGAATCACCAAAGCGTAACAAAATCCATAGAACGCAATTTGACTAGATGCATTACTTTCTTTGAGACAGAACTATAATATAAACTACAATTGAGGGATTATTAAGATCTTTTTTGAATTTTGTGGGGAAAAGAATCTCATGTAATATTTCATATTTTCAGGCAAAAAATTAATTAGTAATTAACCTGGAATTTTAAGTATGAAAATGCAACGAAAATGTGATTCTGAGTTCAAAATCAGAAAATTTGGACTTTTACCTTGAATTTGACACCAAATTTGATGGGGTACTATGTTTTTGAAATTTTGGGTACCATGTCCACTTTCGCGTGGAACTGCCCATATATTAGTGGTTGACGTATACACACTTAAGCGAATGGTAGAATTACTGAATTAACACATAAACTGTTTTGATTTTGTTTTTAAAATTGTAAAACTGTGTACCGAACTCCTGTACCAATAGTGTCCAGGAGAAAACAAAACTGAGATTGATGAAGATATTGAAATAAACCTTAGTAACAAATATGTGAAGCAAGGTATAGATTGACAATTATAGTTATCCCTTCCTTCATTTAATCCAGTCACAGAGCTTTTCACTCAAACATGATTGAGTAAAGACAATCAGAAGTGCCTGACACTATCAAAAACTCATTTGCACTTGTGAGCGGCCATGTGTTTTGAACTGGTAGTCTCATAGGGTGGAGCCGTGACACTTGCGCGAGTTTTTAGATGTTCTTGTTCAATTTTTGCTAACATCTTGATACCCAATATAGACAAAATACATATCAAAGCTCTTGATGAGATCTTTAAGATGACACCTTAAGTTTGCACAAAGCATATGAACTTCTGAACTTATGACAACTTAAGTGAAAAAATGACAGGGTGGAGCTGAGGATCGCACACGGTAAATTTCAAATAAGAATAACAAATCTACCAATAACTTGTGGTCACTGTCCCAAATCAAGTAATATAAGCCTTATTTGAAGTTTATTAGATCTTTAGCATTGATTATCATGAAAATAACTGTGTACGATTCAGTACTTGGAGGCTTGAAGCCTAAAATGTTGGGACTTTAAAATGAGAAATATACTGTGGTCTGAACAGTGAAATATGACACGATGAAATTTATGATGTTGTATTCTGTTTTGTTGATGTGCACTGCTTGGGATATGATAATACCCACTTTTTTATTTTAAGAGATATTTTTAACTTATCACTCATGACATGACAATTCAGTTATTTAAGAATGTAAAGGTGCAGTTGATTTTTAAAAGAAACAATTATATCATTATCTTCAGGAATTTGAACAAATTCGTACATTTTTATATATGCCAACAAGATGTTTGCGCAACATAAAATCTATAGCAGGTAGCATAGTAAAAGTATACATTTTTGGAAAGCTCTAACTCTGTAGAGTTTAAATATGGCGTTTTTGATGTGGGGTATACGGTGGAAACAAAAAACTCACATGAAGTTGAGAATTTTATGCATGAAAAAATTCACTTTCTGTTGGTTGTTTCCCTCTAACCATTAACCCTACAATAAAAACAATGAAATGTTTGGATTCCTCGCGAAATTTCCTTTCAGAATATGTATACTTTTCTTATGGTAGCATGCATAAATATTGAAATAATTAATTTCAAACAACAATTGGTGCATTTCCCAGAATTGAAAAAGTAACATTTTGAGGTCACGCGAAAATCTACCAGTTCAAAACACATGGCCGAGCATAAATCTGAAAAGTGAACGGATTGAGGATATCCTTTATATCGGAGTGCACATTTGCTTTTTTTTCATATTAAAGTGAGCAATGCACGAATGAGAAAAGACAACTTGAAAAGATGACTGTTATCAGAAATGATTGAAAGCGTGTTGTGTGTGAAGCGAGTGGGGTGTGTTAACCTATTGTGGATGTATATCCCATCAAGGAAATTATTCTTTATGATAGATTTTTTTAAGTAATCCGATTTCTTTTTTCCGTAAGAAATCAGCAAAATGATGGAAAATCTCTTTTAATGTAAAAGGATTCTCCACTCTATTGAGAGAATGAATAATTTTGTACTCTTAAAGTAATGTAAATCACTCTCAAAGGAGTGAATAAGAGCCTGATCGGTAAAAGGGAGCACTGAGGTGAAAAATTCATTTTTATATACAGTGTGTCTCAAAAAAAAACTTTACACTTTTGAAATGGCCTCCAAATAAAAAATATTTCAATTTTTTGGAAAATTTGTAAATGTATGGAAATCTTAACGTCTCTTTTTTCATATGACACCAAAAAGTCTGAAATTGTTTTATGCTTGAGTGAGCACTGCCACCTTTTGTAAAGGACATGAAAATTAGGTTGCACAGGAATTGGCTATCCATTGTAATGAAAGATACAAGCACTCTTTGATTAGCTGAGAATTGGTATATGTACATGCATGTACATGTAAATTAAAGATCTTACTGACTGAAAACATGAAAGACTACCTTATTGGGGTGAAGGGGAAGTGGGGTGGGGTGGGATTGTGTGGATGTGGGGCGCATAGGGGTGGTATGGGGGAGGTGGGGTGGAGGAGATGGTAGGGTGGTGGGTTTCGGTAATTCTAACACACCACCACCCTCCCCCCCCCCCCGATGCACAACCCTTTGCATTTGAATTGACAATTTCCTCGTAAAATAGCACAGCTTGTGTGTAAGATGCACCCATACATGTACATGTATGTTTGACCCTTAAACGAAGAAATGGCTCTTTGCTGTTCACTGTTGTTATTTTAATGAGTTGGCGTTTGAATCCCTATCAGCCGAGCAGGCGCGCCGGAACACTTTTAGTTTTGAGGGGGCAAAATCTCGACGGGGGCACATTTATGTAATAGTGTGAGATCCGCGGCGAGGGAGGGAAGCGACCGAGCAGGGGGGGGGGGTGTGGGAG
>JZLH01S0603367.1:2996-15404 GCA_001188425.1 Eucidaris tribuloides | reverse complement strand
CGGCCTCAATTATGTTTTAAAAATTATCGAAAGGCACACAAAACTAATAAATTACGTAAAATACCACAAGACATTCATGTCGTTTAATTTTCCAGAACTTTATAGTTAGAATGCAATTTATTGCGCACAGAGTGCCGAATTGTGACATTTTTTTTGAAAAATTCGGGCAGCTGCTTCTAACAACAAACAAAAAAGATTAGCAGTAGCAATTTTAATTGATGTTTTTGTTTTTAATTTGAATTTAATAATTTAGTTCTTTTTCTCACAAGCTTGCCCATTTTTTAAATGCTTTTTAGCCGTCTTTCTTCCTGAATTTCCAATTTCATTTTTTTGCGAGGGGTACAGTCCCCCCCCCCCAGTCTCATGAGTCTTATGTTTGATACACATCTCATATGCTCGAACAACACGAGGCGAGAGCTTAGAATCATCGTAAATTTTCAGATTCTCATACATACGTATCACTGGGTGAAGCCGACTTTCACTTTGCCTTCGGTTTTAGTCTGAAATTATTCATTAAAGCTTAAACGTGACCGCATGATGAGCAATGTATAAATATTCCTTACATTGCTAGAAGACATTAGAAGAAAGGCAAGAAACTGGAAAGCGCGTTTACTGAAGGTATGTTCACGGGACGAAGGACGTCGAGATTACCATCATATGGACAACTAAATATTAAGTGCCCCGTCAAGCCGTCAGGGCGAAAATTTTGCATTTTTTTAGTTATGAAATTGACAAATTTCAAACAAGAAAAGTGTCTTTACTGTTCATTTTAGTCTTTAAATAATTGATAATTTTTACCTTCCAGGGGGCACATTGGGGGGCACCCCAAAATTTTATTGGGGGGGGGGGGCAAGTGCCCCCTCTGCCCCCCTGCTTCCGGTGCCCTTGCAGCCGAGATAATACACATGTAAGTCATTGAAAATGTGCTAAAAATTTCAAATTATTGTAAGTTTATTTTTCTTTGGGGGTTAGGCACAAAAACATATTTGGAGTACTCAAAAATTTAAAAAGTTATATTTTGGAGGACTGAACAGCCGCTAGAAAAAGAAAATAGCATGAATCCTCATGTTAAGGGATAGCATAATCTTCAATTATTTGCTTACGGACTACATTAACTGCATGCTGTTATTACTACTAGCTTCTCATTGATTTACCAGCATAATCTGGACTGCCGATATGCAGAACAATCTTATAATAACCATGCCACTTCACATGATTTAAAGATTTAAACAATTACTCAGATTCTGAGAGTAATCCACGAAAAGTCAATTAATAAGAAGATAATTAAACAATATAGGTTAAATTACCTGCAGGCCGACAATAATCCCAACACGAATGACCTTCACCGAGGCAGTTACTGCAGTTATCGCACGTTCCAAATGCTGTAGCATATTCCCCTATTTCACAATTTCCCATGGCGTTGATCGTTGCTGAGATGACAGCTAGCAACAGACAGAGCACCAGTTGGTTTTTCTTCATCATTGCTGCATACGAATAAGACGAAATAAGAATGATTACAGAAAAAACAATAGACCAATTTGGTAATTTATTTTAATTGATTAATATTTTTTCATTGGCGGTGCCAGGGGGAGGTTGGAGTTTAGGGGCCAAATCCGTTGGGAAAACTTTTCGCCTCTAAAATTCACTCAGTGGGTGACCGTCGTTGGCAGCCAAAAAGTTTTCATGGCTAAAATTGCAGCCAAATAAGCAGCTGAAGAGTCAATCAGTTGGGGGGGATTTTGGCGACCAAATTAGGTTTTTTTTCACGTCCAAATAAGCTGCCTGAAGTCAGTCCCTGGACTGGCGCCGCCCCTGCACCTTAAAGATGAGATATTTAATTTGTTTCTATGAACATGTTTTCAAGAATAATAAGAGCAGTTCGACCAATGGATATGCCTCCGCATTCCCAGTCCAATTAAACTGAAATATCTCATTCATATTCAACCTAATTATAAATGGGTTGTGTCTTAAGACGGGTCAAGACAAGAAATAAAATATTATGTAAATTATACATGTTCATCAACTACTCTTCTCAGACAGGCCCATGTATAAGGACAAATTATTTTGGGTGGCTTATTTCTGATTTTCAGGTGCGCGTTTACCACATGTCTATTGAAAGAAGTGCTAAAATGATGCAATGGAGTTTTGTTCATGAGGATGGTGCATTGAAATTATGTTCATAGAACAGAATGAAGATACAATAATATGGTGACATGTGAAAAAGGTCATGGATTGATGCACAAATAGAGCCATTTTGATTTAAAACCCATGCTTATTTTTTGTCGATCAGACAACGGCCCGGGCATCAGAAAACATCAAACCTACTGAAAATTGTTTAAAGTGAAAAATTGGGACTAAATTATCGGAGAACAAGTTGTGATATGATTACCTATGGGAAATTTCAGGGTCCAAATGGACATTTTACATTTTGAGTAGTTTCAGAGAGAGCATTTTTCATGGAATTCATAGATCCTGATCATCCTATATAAATCTATTAGGCCTACAATAGCTAAAAATTTCATCATTTACCATTTCCCAAAACTATAAACCTGGGTTTAAAATCTCACTCCCGCCACAGAAACGAACCTCACACATATTCAATGGGAATATTTATTTGGTGGTGCATTTAACTGAATAATAAGCCAGAGTGTATCTTTTTTTGTAATTTAAAACACATATTTTCTATTAACAGAGTAATTCAAACATGCATGATATTGAGTTCAACAGTAGGCAGCCAGTTTATGATTACATAAAATCAAATTCAAATTATTATGAGGCATTTAAGCTGAATGCAAAGGGTATTAAATACCATACGGGTAATTAATGGGAATCAATTGAATTTAATTCTTTGAATTATTGAAAAAAATCATGAACACTATACATCCACAGAGATCTTTATGGATCAGATAAAATCGAATTTAATAATGTATCATGTTTTTAACATGATAGAAATTTTTTAAATGTCTTGCTTCTATAAGCCCTTATGGTTATAACATATATTTATGTAGTGCTTTGATGCCGTTAAAAATCGTAATGGTTATTTTCATGTATAGCGGAACAAAAAGAATAAATTGTTAAGATTATACTCAACAAATTTTGTGTTATTGAAAACTATGGTAAATGATTGCTATATAGGGAACCCTCAAACACCCACAGAGGTAACAAAACCAAAATGAAAATAAATGTACATGTACTATTCTTATGTACTGAAAGATTAACACTTATAATCAACATAACCTGTAGTGAAACAAAAACTCTAAAGACATGTTTTACTTGAAAGTACACATGTATATACATGTAAACAAATTGAGTTTGTAATTCCGAGAATATGCATTCATAAAGTTTTGTATATGACTTTTAACTTTTTAGTTATAAATGATAAAGAATAGAAAATGAAACATTTATGACAAATCGTAAGATATGCCATTGGTCAACATGACTACTTGTGACCCGGACCCCCAGAAATATCAATTTATTGAGTAAAAAGGGCTATTCCCCTTATAAGATGTGAAATTTGTTAAAGTACTTAAAGGGAGAAGGCGCCGGCAACTAACAGGCATAAGTTAAGAAAACATTTGAGTTCTTGCCAACCAATCAGATCGCACGTACACATTGCTGAAACTGACCAAGCATGACCGATGCATGCCACCCGACGTGTGTTAGTCACGCCGTAGTACTGTACGCACTGTTTGAATCGATAAGCTCCTCCCCCTATGACTGTTTCTGCAAGTTTTATCTTAAGATAAGGCTTGCAAAGACATAAAATAAACACAAATTAACTAATTTATAGGGCCTTGCTGAGTGTGAGTGTCACATGGTAGCCCTTATTTAGGCTGTCTTTATCACCATATACCATAATTCTCACAATACTCTCAATGCCTCTTTATTTCTTAACTTATGCCTGTTAGTTGCTGGCGCCTTCTCCCTTTAATTTCACTACACTTCATTTCCTCAACTTTACCACCTCTATCATAATCGCAATGTATCGATATCATTTTTCCTTTACACGTGCTTCATGGCGTGCTAGCCCAGCTTCTTCTTTCCTTTTTTTCTTTTTGCGAGCAAATCCATCAATTATTGGACAAATCACAAATTATATAAATTGCTCTCTCTCGAATCGTATTACATTTTAATGGTTTGAATTGGTATGAATCATGAAGAAACAATTGGGGCCGGGACATCATTTCCACTCTAAATTTTACGTCTTCAACAGCATCTTCTAGGAGAATCAGAACCATACATGAAATACCACATGTTGGACTAGTGTGACTAAATCTCAGTTTTATGAAAAATTATCATTTATTCTACAGTTTTTTCCATGCCAATAGCCTCTTCTCATTGTTTTGAATGTAATAAAATCCCACATATGGACACTAAATCTGAAAAAGACACGAATAAACGCAAATTTATGTGGATGGACAAAATGTAACGTAACTAATCATGTTTTTGATGTTGTAGTTAAAAATGAAAAGATTTTTATCAATAAGTTATTTATTAAAGACGCTATATAACACTGTGAAGACCCGTTCAAAAAATTGTCAAACTGTGCTATCTGACATATGTGACAGTGTTTGAATGGACAAATAAACACCCTAGAACACAAAAGTTTGGACAGTTATGCTGTCACTAGTAAAATATGTGCAGATACAAATGGCACATTAATTTATTCTCGGGCGATAGGAAATTCTGCAACACAGCAATCTATGGGGGAAAGCTGGAATGGCCTCTCAATGATTTTCACTTTTTTAAAGCACTTAATGATCGTTTTAAACTGCAATTTTTTCAGTGCTTCATTTTTAGACCTTATCAAATACACTGGTAGCATGGGGAATCATGTACATATAGCTCAGATTTTTTAAACTGCAAACTTTGTTATACAGTGTCTTTAAATGACTTATCAAGACACCAGAAATAGCATGAATACCACAGTTTGTTCCAGTTGAAAACATGTTGAGGAAACTTTGAGGAAAAAGACTTGTCATTTTTTTTTCATGTCCTTATGTAACGTAACTAACTAACCGTAATTAAAGTTCTTGTTATTACCCACTGAAACATGTCAGTGTCACCATGATTTTGCTTGATGTTGTGAAGTAGGTGCCAGTCTAGAGAACTGACAGTACCAAAACAGAAAAATAATATCTAAGCATATTCATGTAAGAGCCAAATGTTGAGTAAAGTTTGTCATAAAGTGTAACGTAACTAATCATGGAATTGCCGTTGCCTTTTACTTAGGCCATAAGTCACCCAGACACTGATCTACATGTACGATTGACTCAACATTCAATGAGATTCTGCCAACATAATACAGTGGGGATACTGCAAATATTACAACCATAAAACCTGGGGGTTTCCCTCAGAACATTAACTACTGTATATCACCAAAATATTAGTAGTGATATAAAACAAAACCATACATGTATATAATTTTTACCAGGGCTGTATATAATTTTTACCAGGGCTGTATATAATTTTAGCCAGGGTTGGCACAATTTAAATCGCAATTGAAATCACGATTTAAATCACCCAGATTTTTTTAATCACTGATTTACATGTAAATCACTCCCATTGACTTGTCTATTATTAAAAAAATAAAAGGATAATGCTTTAAAATGATTTTCAAATGGAAATCATAGCAAATTTGCACATTTGAAAGCAATGTTCATGAATACTGTCATAATTCAATTTATACCACTACTAGTGAAGGGGCCTAGGTCATAAAAATAGTGATTTTATAAAGTTCATGTTAATTGTTGGCAACATGTATAAACGTATTCTACTGGGTCTGACGATTCAGAAAAACCATATTGCCATTTTTAGCTGACCTTAGGTGACCTTGACACAAGGTCAAAGGTCAAAGTGGTCAAACATCATCCAAAGTATATTGACCTTGGTATCACAATGTGGCACATTTCACAAGGAGCAAGTATAGTGACATTTATTTTGTTATTTGACCTTTCGTATTCTTGTTATTTGCAAAAAACCTAATTACAGACATAAATTTGCATAAATTTGCCTAGAGACCACGGAACCATCTTTTGTATTTTTTTGACGGATTCTAGTCAATTTTAGGGTGCTGAATCCAAATCTGATGAGTGCCAGACTCGAAATATTGAGCGTTTTTGTAGAAACACAAATATCAAAGTGGCTGCTGAAACCCCTAAAAAGGCTCTTAGTACCGTACGCATTTTAGTCATCGTTTTCAACATATAGAGTGTCAAAAATGCTCATTTTTTTCTTCTTCCGACTTCCTTCTAATTTGAGGCAGCACCCTCAATTGAATAGATTCCATCAAAAAAAATGTAATATGTCCAAAATTTGATTTAAACATGCACTTTAATAGGGGCCAATATATCTGGTTTTATCGGGGTTTAGGCAGCCATTATGAATTTTGGCGTTTCTACGAAAACACTTGAGGTTTTTTGTTCGGCACATACCTGATTTGGAATCAGCACTGATAAATTGACTAGAATCCATCAAAATAAAACGTATACATTGAAAAAGATGACAGAAATTTGGACGGTAATGGGACTTTAGCAGACTTTTAGTGGTTTCGGCAGTCATTTTGATTTTTGCTGTTTTACAAAAACGTTGAAGGTCTCGCGTCTGACATCCATCGGATTTGGAATAAGCACACTCAAATTGACTAGAATCCATCAATAAAACGTGTATACGTTGAAAATGATGACTAAAATGTGTACGCTAATGTGACCGAAGTCCCCTTTTTAATAGTTTTGGCGGCCATTTTGAATTTTTGTGTTTTTCCAAAAACTATCAATGTTTTGAGTCTGGCACTCATCGAATTTAGAATCAGCAACCTCAAATTTACTACAATCTGTCAAAAAAAATTGCAAAAGATGGTTCCGTGGTCTCTAGATTGGACGAGTCTGAATACAGGCAAATTTATGCAAATTAATGTCTGTAATTAGATTTGTTGCAAATAACAAAAAAAGGAAAGGTCAAATAACAAGATAAATGTCATAAATGTCACTATACTTGTTCCTTGTGAAATTTGCCACATTGTGATACCAAGGTCGATATACTTTGGATGATGTTTGACCACTTTGAACTTTGACCTTGGGTTAAGGTCACCAAAGTTCAACTAAAAAATGGCAACATGTTTTTTTTTCCAAATAGTCAGACCAAGTACAATACGTTTATACATGTTGCCAATAATTAACATGAACTTCACAAAATTTTACATTGGCCCCCCCCCCCTACATACATGTAAATGCTGTTTATAGGTTTGCATGGTGAAATAACAATATGGAGTACACTTTTGCGGATATCACCATGTATATCAATTTCTTTCTTCTGTTTGTAGTTCTGAAAATAACTGTTTGAAACTGAAAGTACATGTACTATCTCAACGTTTCGGACATAATGCTCTGTCCGTCGTCAGGCGAAATGACTTGAGTAATGAAATGGGTGAGACGATAATGGGTAATTGAGGACCTACATGTAGAAGTGAGCAGGTTGTAAACACTAATAGTCACCCGCTTTCACCCATGTCTGCTATTTTCTACAGTTTCTTCGCTGCTATAAACAGACTGTGCAATGGCCAATTGCTAGACATGATGCTTTACAACAAGTGAATCTATTTTTTGCAGTGTCATGTAGCTGTTTCTGGCATTATGCACCCTGATTGTGAAACAACCCTCATTCCTGTACCTTCATTTGATATTCCAGCACAGTCTCCCTAGAATGATCACAGAAAGAAAGATATATTATTATTTCAAACCCTGTTTCATTTTAAAAATAAGGATGACATAGATGGTTATTTGACATTATCACATCTACTCAAGTTATTGTAATGAGTATTTTTTGGAAACAAACCTAAGCAAATATATTTTCCAAATCAATTTAACATATTTACAATAAAATGAAATGCTAAAATGCTGCAAACAGTAAGTTCCAATCTTTATCAAAAAGTTTGCAACGATCACACCAGGAGCTGTACTATTACCTTACAGTATTTCATTCAACCCCTCCCTCTCCTCCCCCTTTCTCCCCCCCCCCAAAATAAAAGAACATCCACCCCAAAAAATCCATCTCAACACAAACAGCCTCATTCTTACATTACTCAATTTGTTGTTTTTCTATTTATGAGAAGTGTATCTTATAAAATACATGCTTGAAGACTGTATTTGTTACTGCACAGGCATCATTTTACATTGAAGTGATCATTGGGGGTGAAGTGCAAAGTGCATCCCACCTTGAAAATATACTTATGTAAATATGTGATATACCAGGAAATACCATATACTTTATTAAAAAGTGCGCAGTTCTGCTGGTTATGCATGTAGGCTACTTGTTTTTTTTTTTTTGTCTTTTTTTTATACACACTATTCTTCTAGGTTGCCCATTCAGATTTAAGTCTCATCTGCCATAGGGACCTAGCATAAAATCTTTTATAACATTGGTTTGACAGATAAGTGAAATGACTTATGTTTAAACCCATATGAACAGATATAATACCATATTATTACACACGTGCATTTATAATAATACCACCACAATGCTTATATAGCAATATTACTGACAAATGCGTCTCTATGCACTTTTTGAAAGAAAAAGAAAGCATTAAGAAAGATGCTAGCAACTGTTAATAACTCAATCAAAGTACTTTTTGAATAAATAGATTTTTAAGGAGGATTTGAACTTGGGTATTGTAGAGGAATCCTATATGATGGGGTGATATTCCACAGTGAAGGGGCAGCATGAGCGAAAGATTGCTCCCCATAAAACTGAATACTCGGACAATGCAAAAGATCTTTTTCAGTTGATCCTAGATTGCAAGATGGTACATACTACATACCTAATTAAACATTCACTGAGATATTTTGGAACCATTGCATGTAGACATTGAAAGGTCAAAAGCAGTACCTTGAACATTAAACATGACTGGATTGGGAGCCAACTGTAGTCGCTTCAATACTAGTGTGATATGGGATTATTTCTTAGTGCGGGTGATTAATCTCGCTGCGGAGTTTTGAATTACTTGCAGTCTGTTCAGTTGGGAATCTGGCATGTTAAAGAGTTAAGTCTAGATGACATGTCACTAGAGCCTGTACAAGCTTCTTAGTTGTCTTTGCATCCAAGAATTGACGAACCCTACCAAGTTTACACAAAGCAAATGATGCTGCCTTACACTTTGCTGAAACAAACCTGTCAATGACCACATTTTCATCAAATATTACACCTAAGTTTCTGACATTTGTAGTGGGCATAATGGTCGTATTTCAACTACATCCTTCTACGAAATCGAGATGAAAGATGTAAAATCTCGGTTTTTCGATCATTGAATTTACCATTTGCAATAGACCACTGTTTGATCTCCTTTACACATTTTTCAACTTGGGAGATTACATCATCAAGGTTACATGGTTAAAAAAAAATACACTTGTGTATCGTCAGCGTAATTAACACATCCCTGACATTCCATTAGACTTTATCACATCATTTAGGGGAGCTGAGTACATGGTAAATAGCATCAGCCCAACCACTGAACCTTCGGGAATGCTTATATTTGGCACATAAACTGAAGATTCTGACCCATTTATTACTACTCTCTGTTGTCTGTGCGTCAGGTACGATTCAAACCACTTGTATGCAAGATCTGTAATGTCAAACCTAAATTTCAACCTCTATAATAAGACATCATGTCTAATTGTGTCAAACGCCGAAGAGAAATCGAGCAGTACAAGAATAGTTTCATATCCTTTATCTAAGGAGGAATGAATGTCACTTGATACTTTTAGCAATGCTGTTTCACAGACTCTATGAAAAGGTCGATATGCAGACTGAATTGGAGACTGCAGATCATTATCTGATAGATAATTTTGTATCTGAAGTACTGCAGCTCTTTCAATTGTTTTTCACAAAAACGAAAAAAAGAACAACAAAAGTATTAATGCTTTCAATACAATAGTTACAAAATAAATTAGATGAAAATAAGAAAAACAATATTTGACAACATAGCATGTTTTAATCGTTTTCACACAAAAAAATCTTTAATTAATAATTTTGACACGTTTGAGGGTAGTGGATGTTTGATGTCAGTAGGCAGAGACTTCCATAAACATAAATTAAAGAAAATATATCACGTCATGCTTTAGTAAAACAAAACAATGGCATTGATTGACGAAAATCTGATATTACAGGAATGACTCATTGATACCATATTGAAAAAAAGTGTAGTGTAACTTATCTCCAGATTGGTTATGTAAACAAACACAGATGCAGAGATGTGCACAATGGGCATTGCACACACCCAAACCCAATATGCATTGTACCAAACTTACTGCCCTGCGTGTGAACTGTGTACGTACAAAATCCTGTTGCAGATACCACTGTGTTAACTATGAAGCCCCCCCTTCATAAAATCTGGTAACTCCGCAATTTTCACACAATACTGACAACGGACAAGGGCAGTTTTCTGAAAAGTTTTATTTCTCTGGAAGTAATATTGTCTTTAAATAATGGCAAAATAATGCAAATTTGAAGTTTCACAAAAATTGTTATAAAAACGATTTTGACCCCAAATTACCAGAAAAATCACATGATAATCCTGTTAAATTTGGTATTTTGATTTTGATTTTTTGATTTATTTTGACATTTCCACAAATTATACAACTGTTATACAATAACTAGACTACCGAGTATCAGTTACATAATAAGACACAATTGATTACAGTTAAGACCAGAAAAAGTTTAATATTTATAATCATTTCTGCAACAATTGATCTTAATGGAGCTAAATTCATTAGATTAAACTACTTTTGTATAACAACAATATTAGATGATCATTAGGAACAGATGCTAGAATTATTGACGCAGTGTGGGAATGATGGAGCCTACTGAAGTAAACTTGTATTCGTAGGGCCCAAAAGAAATGATTCAGTGAAAATCAAAATAATGTGTAGGTCAACAAAGAATGATAGAAAATAAGTTTTTACAATTCATGACAATACAAAGAGCAGCAAATACTATAATGACAATACAACATAATACGATACAAAACAGAAACAGACAGGACGGGATAGGCAGATACGAGACAGAGGACATTGCATGAGAACGAGGAGGGATGGAAAAAAGGAAGGGAAAGAAAGAAAGAAACTCAGGAGACGCAATTAATGTAGGCTATATGTCATTTTCCGCATAAATAGAAATAGGAGAGAAAAAATGTACGCGATCACCGCGATAATTTCAATTCAGTATTGTACGTGTGTATGACTGGAAAAAAATGAAGGTCTAAGAAAAAACGGGATGGATTGATGGCAGGAAAATTATACGTAATAATAGGTTTAATAGAGAGACTCAATTGGCAAGGAACAGGCAAAATTAGTTACAAGGCATCTTCATTATAAGTATTTAGAAATTGAGCTTCTTTAAAGGTTATGTACTGTAAAGTTTCGCGCACATCTAAAGGATGTTGGTAAAAATTTTGTTGGCAAATAAAGTTCTGGTTCGAGGTAGATGGTAAGAGCTGGCTTGCCTGGTGGGATAATTGTGGTATTGGTTGTTGGTGGTAAACATATTTTTGAATACTTTAGGTAAATCATTCTTCGTTAGTTGACACATAAATATGCCAAGGTTCAATAGATAAATGTCATTCACTTTAAGGATTTTATTAGTCTTGAAGAGGGGGTCGGTGTGTGATCGGAAATCCGAGTGGCAAATAATCCTCATTGCTTTCTTTTGTAATAATGTAATTTTTTGTATTTGAGTAACCATGGAATTCCCCCATGCTAAAATCGCATAGTTCAAAAATGGCAGTATTAAGCTAGAGTATAACGTAAACAGGGTTGGGTTGGAAAGTAATTTTTTTAAGTTTATTAATAATTCCGATGTTCCTGGAGATAATTTTACATATATTATCAGTATGCGGCTTCCAAGACAATTTCTCGTCAACGGTCACGCCTAAAAATTTGGTTTGTGTAACTTTATCTATTATCGTATTTTCTAATGTAAGTTGTCCGGGTAGATTATTAATTGAATTACTAAAAAGCATGAAATTCGTTTTCTGGAGATTAAGAGAGAGTTTATTAGCTTTGATCCAGTCCGATATATTCTTGAGTTCTCTATTCGTTGTGTCGAGTAGATAATTTGGATTTGAATGGGAAAAGAAGATGCTAGAGTCATCTGAAAAATGAATGAATGATAAACGGTCGGAGGATTTATGAAAATCATTTATGTAAATAATAAACAAGAGGGGACCTAAAAGAGAACCTTGGGGAACACCGCACGGTACTACTTTTGTTGATGAGTTTACATTTTGCACTGATACAAATTGTTTTCTGTCATGTAGGTAGTTCCTGAACCACTCCAAGGCTATTCCTCTAATTCCGTAATATGAGAGTTTGTACAAAAGTATCTCATGGTTGATGGTATCAAAAGCCTTGGAGAAGT
>JZLH01S0603365.1:8198-22000 GCA_001188425.1 Eucidaris tribuloides | reverse complement strand
CTAATAAAGATAATCAATCATGTTTGCCAAAGTAGTGACGAAACTGAATTTACTACAAATACTCATTTAAACACAAATCAACAGCAAAACTTGCACTTTTTGTACAACTTTTCCAGGTTATATACATGATTTATCTTACCATCTACTAAATTATTGTATTTCCGCAAATTAGCTCATTATGATAATTATGCTATTCAAGACAAATTCATTACTCGTAAATAGATACTGGTGTCACAAATGGTTTCCTCGTCCTAGAGAACCCTTCAAAAATTGCATTATCCCTTTTTTAGGGTTACTGCAATAAGCTTAGTGACATATTACATATCATGCTAATTAGCTGATTATGCTAATAATGTTAAAAAAGATAATTAATAATTGCCAAGGAGGCAACCACACTAAATTTATTACAATACTCATTTTAAAGTGGAATCAACAACAAAACTTGTACTTGACGTCTTTTCCGATCGTGTACATGGTTTATTTTACCATCTATTGTATCAAATCATGTATGCAAATTAGGTCATTATGCTAATTACGCTATTTAAGACACATTACTTGGAAATGGAAACCAGTGTCATAAATGCATTTCTCGTCCTAGAAAACAATTCAAAAGTCGTATTGCACATGTTTCCTGCCATTTGGGTTACAAAAATAGATAAATTATACATCGTACATATGCTAATTAGCTGATTATGCTAATTAGGCTATAAAAAAGTTGTCCAAGGTTGCCAAGGTAACAACCAAGCTAAATTTACTTTAATAGCCATCTAGAACACAAATTAATCAAACAAACCTTGTACTTACCAACTTTTCCAGGTATCGAAAATTTCTACACGTCTATAGGCCTATGCACTTTTTGTCAAGATTGATACTAATTTGCATATTATGGTAATTAAGTTACAATTATTTATGTAGAAATGTCCTTATCATGTTTACTGATGATGAATTTATGTGTTTGGACAATAACTCTTTCTCAATGCGCAATTTAGTTACAAACTTTGGTGAAAAAATGGAATATCTTTTACAGTGAAATCTAATTTGCATATTATGCAAATTAAAGCACTTTCCCATGCTTGGATTTTTGGAGACTTTTAGTATGGTGATTAGGAGACCTTACTGATAGTCATGGCAATTGAAACAATTCTTTTGCAATTAGTGGTGGGTTACCCCCTTTTTTACGCTATATTGACTAGACTATTGGAGCAACACCGCCCCTACATCCAACATCACTGGGCATCAAATAGCCACTTGAAGGGCGTTGGAGAAATCCGGGCAGCCAACACCGGCTCCTTTGGCCAAGAATGGAGTTCACTTCACGAAAAGCGTTTTGGCACTCATCTGACCACACTACTTGACTTTGCCTTTCCAGCAATTTTGTGAGTGGGCTCGCTACAGTACTGAAATTCGGTCACGAATATTTTCTGTAGATACCAAGCCATACCCAGAAATCTGAGCAACATTCTTTCTTTGTTTGGGGGATGGGAACTCAGTATAGCTTCAACCTTGCCTTCTCTGGCAGTACTTGCCCTTTGACCGACTACGTACCTAGATATTGACCTCGCCTTATTGCCAAATGCACTTTTTTGCTAGATTGATCACAAGATTGGCTCTTTGGAGCCTGTCAAACAGTAGTCTGAGGTGTTGGATGTTGATCAGCTCCAAAACTATCCGAGAACACAAGAATGTCGACAATATACACAACACAGTGGTCAAGCCCAGCAATCACTTGTCATTTTTACCGCTCTTTCACAAAAATGCTTATTTTTGTTTTTGTGCCGTAAAATTGGGTGCACCGTAAAAATTATATTGAATTAAGCGTAACTATTTTACCCGTGAAAAATATATATTTTTCACAGTGTAGCTAGTAGGCTGCGAGTTCTTGTCAATAACTTAGACGAAGTCAAAGGAATATTTGAATATACGTATGATATAAGTCAATAGCAAGACAAGTGTCTTAGCACCTCCTGACAAAGAAAAAAATGCACATATTTTGTTACTACAACAGTGTGTTTCAAAATTGATACGATCAGAAAAACAATTAATTTAGGTATTCACTTTTCACGAAAATGTATAGGCTTGTTATAAAATTTGGTATCACATTAAATCCAAACTATGATTCTTTCCGATAAGGTTTATCTCATCTAATTATCCTTTCTCAATCCATGGACCGCCTGACCACATGGACTGACAACAAAGCTAATTTCTTTGCTCCAATAATCATCAACGTTATCTAATAATGTGGATCTCAAATATGATGGACAGGTTTGTTTTAAAAGAGAAGCACGTACTGCTACAAAGGACGAATTCGGAAATGCACATTTCATGTTTGGCTGATACCACTAAACACGTAGCCTAATCACCATTACTATACATGACTTTGTATAAATATAGACAAGCGAAGGATAAACTGACACATTTTGTACTACAGAACATACGGAATAACTACTTCGCTCAATTCTGCATACACTCGTGACATCGAGGAATGAATAGAATAATATAATATATAACGGGGATGTACGGGTACTGTAGTAGGTCCATGGTCATCACAATTTATTTTGTGCAGTAAATCAAAATCAAGTTTTCAGTTTATAGAAGGAAATATCATCAAAAACAAAAAACTTTAGCAACGTAAAGGAGCTAGAAACTCGGTTTTGGTGGAATTGTATTGACTGTTAGGTTTACCTATAGGTAATTACTGTTCTTCAGATTCAACAGACACGTCCTTCACAAATAATCTATGGGCAAGAGTGATGTTTTATCTTTCTGCTGGAGAGGTGCGAATAGGATTCCCTGCATTAATGGTTGTCGTCAAACAATTTAAAGGAAGAAGAAGCCAGCAATTAGCAGGCATAAGTTAAGAAAGAAATGACGTTGTGAGTATTGTGAGAATTATGGTACATGGTGATAAAGACAGCGTAAATAAGGGGTACTGTGTGATATTCACCCTCAGCAAAGTCTCCATAAATTAGTTAATTTGTGTTTATTTTACGTCTTTGCAAGTTTCATCCCGGGATAAAACTTGCAGAAACAGCTATTGGGGGAGGAGCTTATCGATTCAAACATACATGTATTACCACGGCGCGACTAACACACGTCGGGTGGCATGCATCGGTCACGCATGGCCAGCTCCAGACCAGTGCACGTGCGATCTGATTGGTTGGCAAGAAATCAGGGGTTTTTTTCTCAACTTATGCCTGTTAGTTGCTGGCTCCTTCTTCCTTTAAATCTAGGGTGGAAGGCTATTTGTCTTATGAATGTCTTTCATGGAGGTTTGATAATGGCAACAATTTAGCGGCACCCCAAATTCCAGGTAACTCAAGTGCATATCTGACCCAAGCTTGGTTGTGTTAGAACAATATAACTGTTACTACAGATAAATTGCATAATTTTGGACCGACGGTGGACGTGGGACGGACATACGCCATATCAAGTCTCGCCTTCATCTTTTGTTTTCGAGACAATAAAGTAATCTTATTTCATCAAAATATTTGCAGTGGGTTTTTTTTCAGTGTGATCATTTTGTGTTTTCATATACAATATATACTATTCACTGAAAACTTGGAAAGCCACAATTTCTTGCCCCTTTTTCGTTAATTTAAAAGAAATGCATAAGTAAACATATTATTCCGTACAAACTTCTCATGATGAAGAAATATTATTTTGTCTGTATTAACACTGTATAGCGATGTGCATTGCAAAACTACGCATTATCCTCCGCCCGAGAAGGTGGGCGTATATCCAATGTTTTTTGGCAACTGGGAAATTTTGCCTTTCATTCATTGTATTTTCATTTCCAAATGTAACAAAAATATTACAAACTACGAAAGCATGACAAATTCTTGCCAGCGAAGCTTTTGGTATGTTTACTCCTTTTACGAGATTTGTTTTCCCCCTTATGAAAGAGCGCGCTTGCAAACACGCAAAAAAGAAAAGCACAAAATCACATTACAGTTACAAACGTTTCCAAAGTAATCGCACCCAACAATCAAATATTCCTTATCGGACGTTTGGATAACATGGTGCTTACTAAGTCTCGAGTGTGTTCACGAATTATTGAATCATATTTGCTCAGAATGTAACCATATCGCTAACCACGAGACAAACAAGAATAAGAAGAAAAGAGCAAAACAAGAGAGCTAAATGGCGTACCCTTATCCGCGTCAAGGCCAAAAAGCCGTATCTTGTCCTCTGCATACATCGCACAGCTAAGGGGGAAGAGGGTGCCCCAACTCCATCCCAACGCCTCCCGCCCCCGTAAATTGGCAAGCCCCTGAATTAATAAATGTAAATTAGTATTTCGATCTTTAGAATGACAGGAGATACGACGTACACCTTCCACATGTTCTGGAACCGAAAGACTACAAATGATCATTGACATGGTTTTTGTTTTTCATTCAAAAAGAACGTATGTAGTACCCTCCTACACCGTATGAAATATCCTGGCTACGCTACTGGCTGCACACGATACAAGTGCAAGAAAATGATAAAACCGCTAGACCAATCCACTTTGAAGAAGGAAATCCCTTCGTCTGCCATTGCCGGGGTCATGCTAAACCATGATAAATGATTAAATGCTTTAGTTCAAAGACAACAGTAAACAGGAATTACTGAATCACCTTTTGCCGCACTAGCTGTCGGATAGCCCCAGGGCATAGCCGACGGACGGTACTGTTTCTTAAAACCTACTTGGTCTAAAAAAAAAAGGTCTGGATTTCGAACAAAGAGTGACACCTAATTTAAAGTAATCTAAAGTAAACTGGAAGTATAGGGCATACATTCGGGAAATGGATTATACAGTCCTAGCAAATTCGTAGATCATGAAACATTCAGGAAACACCGGTGCGATCAATAAATTAACTAGTTTGACAGCAAGTTTATAGGGCATTCTTTTTATTACTCACGACAATTTTAATTTGAATTTGAGCTTACAAACCCACTTTCCCTGAAATTGGTGCAAAATCTCACTATTTTACTATTGTTCCTAGAAATTCAACGCTACAACTTTTTTTGTTTCCCTGTTTTGTTTTCATCTAACTTTACATTGCGATGAACAATTCACACAAATCAATCTTTCTCGAAGTTAAAGTCCATGACACTACCCAATTGGAGTATGACTTATTGGAGGAAAATATGAAAGATTCAATGAAAGAAAATAATTAGTTCATCTTGAAATCCTCTCATTCATGAGGGAATCTGATGATTATTAGGGTGCCGTCTTGAAACAGGAATTAGTAAAAAAAAAAAAAAAAAAAATACATTGAAATCAACAGGATGCAATATTATGTAATCTTACGTTCGTATTATGGTGCCGTATATAACAATGAATAATGCAACAAACAGTTATACAAACACATGTCAGTGCATTTCTTTCTCTGTGCCATATAGTTGTCTTTTGTCTTTGCGCTGACGTGACGTGAGCGATGCATGCGGCCTCGCGCATGCGTGTTAATCACGCTGTATTTATGTACATGTATGTACTTTTTGAATCAATAAGCTCGTATCCTTGTAACTGTATTGTATTTCATGTTCCCATGGAACAAGTAACCCTGAGTAAGCCGAGACGTAAAATTAACAACAATGTACTAATAGATAACGCCTTGGTGAGGGTAGGTGCCACGCAGTACTCTCTATTTAGGTTTTCTTCATCACCATGTACCATATTTCTCACAATTCTCCCAATGTCATTTCTAAACTTGTTCCTATTACCTGGTGGCCCCTTCCCCCTTTAATGTCCCCGGACCACGGTCAACAATCTATTTTTTTTTAATGCCACTTCTTATAGTTTATGAATGACTTTGTTTTTTTTTCAGGTATGTGTACGTGAAAATGGCAATGAAGGCATTCCTGGCTCTGTTGATTCTCATTTTGGGGGCGGTTGGTGAGTCTGTTTAGAAGATGTGATCTGGCATTTTTATAACTCTGTAGCTTTACCTGACGTGGATGACTTTTTGTACAATTTGCACAATAAATCTAGATATAATTTTGGTAGTAATCACTTTTCTCTGTAACTCAAGACAATATAGTCGCTTGATTTGTCTTATCAAATTTTTAAAGAAAAAACCTGTTCACCCGGAAATCACCTTTATTTCATTGTGATCCCATTTTACTAATTTCTCTTTTTGTTGTTTGTTTTTTGTTGTTACTTTTATGTATTATAACAATCTTTCATTTTGACAAAATTTTAAACCCTGCGACGTATGCCCGTTCTCCGACGCCAAGGAAATCAATCAAAAGAAATGTCGCTCAGTCGTAAATAACAGAGGGGCTTATGTTCGTGGGCCGGGATCCTGGGGACGGGGAACGTGTCCATCCCCCCACCCTCCGATTGTTTGGGGTTTTTTTGGGGGGGGGTCGTCCCCACCTCGATGTTTAAAACTTAAAGTTTTTATTTTATTTTGTTAGCATTTTTTTATTGAATTTTGTGATCGAAACCTATTTAAAAGATAAATTCGAAGAAAATAGGTGATAAAACTTAATTACTGCGGGTGAGGGCGATTTCGAAATCTCAATTTCCACTTGATGTATATATATAATTTTAGGGCATTTCGCCCACCCCCCCCCCCCCGCCACGATGATCTTTATATTTCGCCTTCGGTGTTTTCTTCCACCCTCCCCCACCCCTCCATTGTCACATGAAATCCTCGCTACTGTATATGTTTATTAATTTGCAGGTAATACCTTCGCCCTGGACTGCTACACGTGTGACAACTCCACAGATGCAGGTTGTGGTGATCCTTTTACTAGCACGGGGACATCTCCGAATTGTGACAGTGTACTTTTCAATTCTTGCTCGGTGAGTTTTTCCGACTGCGAACAGGCTGCGAAATTCTAATCCTGTACGCAACGGTCACAAATAAAGCGGCGACCGCCCGATTTACAGCCTGCTCGGTCGCCGCTGGAATTTAGGCATCGCCCAGTGATTCTTGGAGCATGTTGAGCGGTCTGTAAAGCCCCAGCGATGCTCGGGCGGCGCCCTGTCGATTTCCTCTCGGTCACCAATAGATTTCAGGTCAAAACTGGGCAAAATCTGGGAGCTATTCTGCGCGTCCTCCGACCAGTGACCGCCTGATGAACCACCGATTCCCGGACGGTCTCCCACCGGTCATCGGGCTATTTGATGGTCTTCCACCGGCCATTGGGCGATTATTAAGAAATCGTCCGGTAGCCCGCGATGATCGGTAGGGCATCTGCAGGTATGTAAAAGCGTACTGGTGGCGGACCGCTGGGCTCCTCCGGGAATTTTTTCTCAAGCAACCTGGTTATATTTATGTGGCTGTCCCACTGGCCATAAAAAGTGCAGCTCCCCTTTTTCCCCTGCTCCCTTTGTATTCTCCTGTGCTTTTGGCATTTTCATTCAATGAAAACTGTAAAAAAAAAAAAAAAACGGGCATGCGGCCTTCTTAATAATAATAATAATAATGATGATGATGATGATGATAATAATAATAATAATAATAATAATAATAATAATAATAATAATAATAATAATAATAATAATAATAATAATAATAACAATAATATAGATTTTCCCGGCCATTTACGTCATCTTTTTGTGAAATTCCGTCGAATTTCAATTCTGTTACTTTAAATGCTATTTTCAGTTTGAATAGTCATTTGCCTTTTAGATTAGTCATTTGGCAGCAGGTATCAAATATTTTCAATTCAGAATGGTCAATTGTCATTATATTTCTTCCCGGCTATCGAACGAGCGACAGATGGTAAAAATAAATTCGTCTTTGTTCAAGAATATTCATGCAATTTTCAAACCAGTTGGTCCTACCTGTACGCGAAGTATGCCTTGTCGTTGTGCTTAATTGTATCATAGTGATGTTTCATGTCTATATACGGTGTATATTTGTGACTATTTGTGGGTCTGAATAAAAGTTTATGATTATTCACGTGCACCATGAAAAGTGTGTTCAGAAAGTGGTAGCAAAGATGTGTTAATAGAAAATGTATGTTTATTATTGGTGTTTAAAACTTGGACACCAAAGTGATTTCACACACGACGTTTAGCCTTTGAACAAGTTTACTAAGTGATAACAAGAACAATTATTTCAGAGAAACGTTTACTCGCTAAACATTGTTTTTTACAGTGTAGGTGTGTGTGCTTGTTTTATCATCATACAATGACAATTAGAGAAAGGGGAGTAATGATACAATCCATATTTATCCCCCAGAAATCAATATTTCTTTTCTCGCTTAAAAAAAAAACGAAACTTAATGAAATTCTGACGAAGGTGGTCGCAAAAAGACGATTTTTTTTTGCGCTCGAGCGCTCAGTGACTGTAATTGTAATTGACAAGACTGCGCGAAAACAGTATTAACAGATCGGAAATGTTGTTAAACTGGTTGACAACAGAGGAAGTTGAAATTAGCATTCGCATCACCCTGGCATCATGAGACGAATCTGAACTAAAAATTGCCATTGTTGGATGAAACAGTTTGAAAATGGCCAGGAAAACCTATATAACGTCTTATTTACCCAGCCAGGGTAGCCACTTCAGTCTTATAGACTGCTCTTCCAACGGGCCCTGCATAACATAAATAAATGTTATTATTACCCTTCTCTGTTCTAGGATGCCGAGCGCCTGGCTAGAAAGCAGAAGGTACCATTTTTTTAAGTCTTTGGTATGACCCGGCCGGGGTTCGAACCTGCGACCTTCCGCAAGTGAGGCGGACGCTATATCCACTGAGCCATCACGCCGGTGTAAAACTTCGTTCAAAAATCTAGCTGTTGTTTCTTGTGGAGCATGCTGAGGAGTGCCTTCGCGGTGGCCGGGCAGACACCAAGCAGCAGGCACCATGCGGACGCCGACCAATTTTGAATTCACCCGTCCAGTGACGACCAATCTGCCAGCAACAACCGTTCGGCGACCGGGTGACGACCACTCTGCAGCCTTCGATTTAGCGGTTTCGATTTTTGAATTAATAGTTCAACGGCGACCGCTCGATTAGGTCGATGCCCGCGCGGCGACCGCCCGGACACCGGACGTCTTTGAAATCGAGCAGGCGCCGCCAGAATTTTAACTGCGCGCTAAAACTTCAGCGGTGACCGACCGATGCGCTAAAATCCAACGGTGCCTGGGCGGCTGCCGCTCGGTGACCGGGCGAAATTGGCTAAAAACTCGCCGCCCGGCCGCCGAGCAGGCCAATTTTTGTATTTGTGACCACGGCAATACGAACTGTTTTTCCAACTTTTCTTGTGTTGTTGTTGTTTTTTTCCTTATTTTACTGCGTTTTAATCTTCTAAGTTTCGTCTGACGTAATAAACCTCATCCCCAATCTGATAACAAAGTATTAAATAAAACTAACAAGATCTTTATTGTATGTAGCGTTGGACAGTGCGTGATGTTGATTCCATAATGGAAGTGCTCATGCGCCGTGGGAAAAGAAGTTAGTTACCTAGCCAACACCTCTATGACTGTGTTGAAAAAAAAAATAAGAAATAGCAGATATAAAAATAGGATATAGTTCCCAATAAGGATACAGTGCTTTTTTCTGAAAATACGTATCAAGACGAAGCTCATTAATTGGAAATTTCCTGAGAATAAGAACCTCTTGTTGGGCAATGCATCCTAAAAAACATTTTTTTTTAACAATGTGAAGGTTCGCTTTATAAAAACGTCAAACTTTGATGTCTGAATTACATATCGTTTGAATGGACAAAGAAACATTCTAGAATACAAAAAAAAAACATTGTGAAGTTATATTGTCTCTTATATAAAATGGATGGATAAATATCTCACATCATGTGAACTTGATAAGCAGCGGTCTATAGAGGTATAAGGGTATGATAAATTTGGTGACTCATAGATTTTTACTCTTTTAAAGTACTGAAGGTCAATCTTTCAGGGTTTCTTCTTTAGACCTTATCAGATTCCCTTATAGAATAACGGATAAGTGGGTTGTTATTAAAAGGTCAGATTTTTTTACATTGTCGGACGATACTGTTAATTACTTCGGTCTGCATAAAATCGTGCACTAGAAATGTATCGAGTTTTAGATGGTGTGGTGACTAGTTTGACAAATTATAGTTTGCATATGTTTGTTTTTTCTTCCTTCGACTATATTGCAAATATGATTGAATTGACTCTCTTTAATTTAGGTGTCAATATTAAGGTCACCAACGTTATTAATTATGTTTTATCACATAAATTAATATAAAAAATGTCAGAGACATTGAAAGTCCGCAAAGGAGAAAATTAATTTATTAATATGTGTATGAACATTTGAAATTGTGTTGAAACAGGGAGATGCATAAATTAATGAATGGGGAGAGTGATTAATAACTATAATTGGTAAATTGACTTTATCAATTGATACGTGTATTGATTTATCGGTTATTTAATAGGCAAATGTTGATTGGTTGACAAAGAGAGGGTGTAGGAGGAGAAGTGAAATAACATTGTTCCGTCCATAAATCTACCTTTATCACCCTTTTTTGCGATTACCTACAGAAAAGCATCGTAACTTTAGGATTTACTACTCCGGTTCTCTATCGCGGTTGTGGAGCAGGATGTGTGGATGGGTGTGTGAGTGGCACTTGTACCTACTGCTGCGATAGTGACAATTGTAACCATGGCAACACCGTGACGTCGAGCGCCATCGGAATGACTGTAGCTATCATCCTGTCTCTCATCGTGGCCTACCTGATTTCCAAGTAATCAACATCCGTCACCAGAGGGCGTACGTCTAGTTTACTGCAAGTTAAATTTTGTGTGTGAGTGCGGCACAGATGGGGGTATGGCGCTAATACTCTATGAGCAGAAGCTTATGAATGATCCCTTGATGCAAGACTAGTCGTGATTACATTGTATAATTATAATGATCGTAACACGCATGTTACCCACGTAGAATGGGAATGCACAATAAGAGTTGTTCTCACCGATTCTCAGTTAGCTCAGCACGGTTAGAGAGCTACTCTGGCAATCTAAAGATCCGTGGTTCGAGCCTGGAACCAAATCTTGGATTTTCTTCTAATTCTCTTTTGTCCCATTTTTAAATAGGCTGGGATAAGGTTTATTCCGCCAGGCGAAACTTAGACATCCATCTTTCCCCCAAATTATAGGCCTACCACCCCATTTGTTTATCTTCAAAACGACTGTACAAGAAATCCCCAGTCTGGGCCGCACACACACACACACACACACACACACACACACACACACACACACACACACACACACACACACACACACACACACACACACACACACACACACACACACACACACACACACACACACACACACACACACACACACACACACACACACACACACACACACACACACACAAATGCTTCCCGTGGTGGGGATATTGGAGACGCCCTCTGGGGGCCCATTGCATAAAAGCTTTAACCGGAGAAATTTCTCTGGTTAAATATGAAAACTCCGGTTAGCGTGATTTTACTTTGCACTTTCCCATAGGAAAAAAAAACTCCAGTTAAAATGACCAGGGTTTTTCTCCGGTCACAGTTTTACGCAATGGGCCCCGTCACACAGCACTAATAGCGTCTTCGCAATGCATAAAAGATGATGCCATCTTATTAATACAGCACAATAACAAAATAATTAAAAATAGGTAGGCCTAGAAATTGGAAATTGGCCAAGTTTTGTGGTATCATATCTTCTTTGAGGACTAAGACTTTTACAGGTTGTGAACAAGTTGGATAATTCAGGATTATATTTTGAATATAATTTTTTTATTGCTATCTTAATAGGTTGCTATTTTAAACATTTCGCAAGAATATGTAATTAGTTTTTTATCAAGGCTCTTAACTTTTTTAAGTCTGGAAAACGTGGCAAATTTTGTATTTTATTTGAAAGCACATAAAATTTCCCTTCATCTCTTTATATTTTGGATTTGTTTGTTTGTCCCTTACCTACAAGCAATCAAAACGCGTATAAATATATGCATAAAACCGTCCTTTATCTACAAGTTTTTGCCGACAGTCATGCAAGATTCTCTTAAATCAGTTTAGGTATATATTTGGATTGACTGAGATATAAGTGATAGTTCTGAGATAGAAGCACATGTTGTATACCACTCTGTTTATCGTCGACAACGACCAAATAATGGTCTGTGAAAATATGGCTCTCCAAAAAGACCGGTTTACTAACATTTTAGCAATTTTATGCAACAGGGTACTTATACCTATACAACACCATGAGAGTTTGCTGGAGGCCTGCCCGACATAACAGCAACTAATGTATGCAATTTGCATTCCAGGTATTGAAGTGTATTCATTATTTACATTCTGTGAAATGACTAGTTATTAGAATCACAAGGAAAAAGAAGAAAACCTCATATTTGAATACATTTGTAAACAGGTCTGTCGGCTGATGCAATCTGGTGTGCCATACTGCACCTGATTTAAAGGCAGGGCATCGCTTTTGCACGCCTAAAAATTAACATCGTGTAAATACAATGGCATTAAGAAGAAAATGCCATCTGAGAACCTTAAGCAAAATATGGGAGCTAGAAACTCAGTTTTTTGTGGAATCATATTCACCGTTAGACTCTGATTTGATTTTTTTTTCGCGAGAGAAAAATTCCTAAATAGAACGTACACTAAACGGCTATTGTTTTACTATCGCATTTTTCAAATACTAGGTAATTACTGACCCCCAGATTTCACAGACATGCCCTTCATCAATAGCCGAAGGGCATGAGTTATCTTTTCCTGGTCTGCGGGGATGTTTGCAAATGAGATCCACTGCCTTTAATCTCTGTCCTTAACTAAAACCATAAACCTCGTCAACAGTCTAACCTGTTGCTTCATGTTGATATCAAGAGGGGTATGAAAAATAGTTTTGCCCTTTTTACATCAGTAAATAGGCTACATCGTTTATTTTCGTTGCCACGTAAACTGTCATAATAATTATATAAGTATCTTACAACAGCACTTAGTCATGTTAAAGGGCAATAATGCTATCTTTTCATTAATATATTGTTCATTTATCTATTGATTACCAACGAACGTTCACCGTGTTTATTTACTAAAATGCATACAGCATAAATACCATAATACCACTAGAATTCAGCCTACCAATACAAAGTCATGCAAGATTCATTATGTAATTGAAACATACGCCCTATATACGAACGCTTGTAAATAAGTAACACATCTTCATTTTTACGCTAAACTGTAGAAGCTGTACTTCATTTCTCACTTAAGCATATATGGCTTATTAATTCTTGAAAATGCCATGGTTTTGGACTACCTCAAATTACTACTGTGTCTCTTTTTGCAAACGTGATTGTCTCTTTGTATGTTGTTTGAGAGAGTTGGACTTTTTGATAACTGTTTATTAACGTTATACAAAATGATAGACGAAATTATGATTACAGCAAAGCATATAACAGTCGTTGATTTCGAGGGATGATGTTGTTAATGTATATTGCTGATTTTACAAATTTTCAAAATTCATTATATTTCAATCGACTAATGTAATTACAATTGTAAATCCAAATTAAAAAGTGAATGAAGACCATTCTTATGAAGGATGTGTGTTTTTTTTGGGGGGGGATGTGAATATTGGTGGGATGTATGAGTGGGTATAGTGGTTTGTGTGTGCATTTGTGTGTTCGTTTGTTTGAGAGAGTGTGTGTGTGTGTGTCTGTGTATGTGTATGTGTGTCTGTGTGTGTGCATGTGTGTGTGTGTGTGTGTGTGTGTGTGTGTGTGTGTGTGTGTGTGTGTGTGTGTGTGTGTGTGTGTGTGTGTGTGTGTGTGTGTGTGTGTGTGTGTGTGTGTGTGTGTGTGTGTGTGTGTGTGTGTGTGTGTGTGTGTGTGTG